>JBDLLF010000233.1:0-59759 GCA_039707465.1 Rhabdophis nuchalis | reverse complement strand
CATATCAGCATTTCCTTCTCACATCATCTTTATACGCTAAATTAAATAAATCTGGTAAACAGAATATAGTGAAAGGGATCCTTGATTATTATACCGGTTTCTATCAGCAAAAAAACAACGATATCTTTGTGTGGTTATTCCATGAAAAATTTGGAACGCTAATGTTGAATGTGACAAGAGACTCAGCGACGTGGATAAAGGCACCCAGGGATATTTACCAGGAACAACGCGATAAATTATATGCATCTCCTATCGGATACTACGGACTATACAATCCCCATCTTGACGAATTCTGTTTGAGACAGGTTTCGTCAAACGAAGAAACAGATTTGCGGAAAATAAAGGTCGGTCGACGCTGCGGAGACTGGGATCAGCAATCTCTTACAGATCTTATTCAAAATAGACTGAAACTAAGGATAGATGTTTCTAATTATAATCGTGCTGAATTATGTAAAATTATAAAGAAGGAGTTATTCCAACGAAACCTAGTAATGTATAATTTTGATTGTGGGAATCAATTTAAAATTCGAGGCCGTGTGTAAAAAAAAAAATCTTAATACAACTAAAATTTTAGGGTGAATGGGAATTATAATTTCCGTTCAATAGATGTATTTTATACTTTATTTAGAAGAAATAAATAATATATTTTCCTTCAACAGTATTTTATAATTTATCTTGAAAGAAAAGTATATTTTCCTTCATTAATTTCTTATAATTTATTTGGGGAAATAAATAAATAATATATTTTCCTTCAACAGTATTTTATAATTTATCTTGAAAGAAAAGTATATTTTCCTTCATTAATTTCTTATAATTTATTTGGGGAAATAAATAAATAATATATTTTCCTTCAACAGTATTTTATAATTTATCTTGAAAGAAAAGTATATTTTCCTTCATTAATTTCTTATAATTTATTTGGGGAAATAAATAAATAATATATTTTCCTTCAACAGTATTTTATAATTTATCTTGAAAGAAAATAAATAAAATATTTTCCTTCAGCAGTATCTTATAAATTATTTGGGGAAATAAATATTCTTCTACAGGATCTTATATTCTTGAAAGAAAATAAATAAAATATTTTCCTTCAGCAGTATCTTATAAATTATTTGGGGAAATAAATATTCTTCTACAGGATCTTATATTCTTGAAAGAAAATAAATAAAATATTTTCCTTCAGCAGTATCTTATAAATTATTTGGGGAAATAAATATTCTTCTACAGGATCTTATATTCTTGAAAGAAAATAAATAAATAATATATTTTCCTTCAACAGTATTTTATAATTTATCTTGAAAGAAAAGTATTCCTGAGATAATTTTTATAATTTATTTTGAAAGAAAATATATTCTTGTAATATTTCTTTGGGGAAATAAATAATATATTTCCTCCAACAGGATCTTATATTCTTGAAAGAAAATATCTATAATATTTTCCTTCAATAGTGTTTTATAATTTGTTTGGTAAAGTTTTTTAAAAAACTAGTAATTATCCATGAATATATTATTTGTTGTCATTATTGTCATTATTGTACACCTTTTCTTGCTCGTGGGAATGTTCCTGAGAATTATTATGCAGCAAACTTGCAAATAACATCCCAAACCATTGAAGAATGAGCTCTGCAGAGACAAACGCCTGCGGTTTTTTACCCTGTAGCAGACAATTAACGCTGGAACGTTGTCTATTCCAAACTCCTTGTTGAAGATATCTTTTTCTTGTTGAGTGTCCAGAAATACAACCGTTGTACCTGTCATGGACAGAAAGTCATACGGGTGCGTTAGTTTTTCTAACAGAGACTGGGATACCTGCGAGAATCGCGACACAGCGAGAAGACATAATTTCCTGTTCATTTTATTAATCCCTAATCAAATGATGTTTTCAGCAATGCCAGGAACCCGTCTGGAGGTGTTACGCCCACTTCCTTGCACGCGTCCATGTAAGAGTCGAAATATTGTGTTTTTAAATCAGGCGATTTCATTTCTGTTATTTTTATTTCGACAGCCGTTCGGTCGACGATATCCTTGTATTCTATAAATTTTTCCTCATTTCGTTCATGGTATGTTTAACTTGAGCATACTTTACTCTGAGTTCTATATAGTTGTCTAAAGGAGATTTATGGGGATTTGTGGCCTCCTCCAGAAGTTGCTTTTCACGTTGTTTCATGCTGCTAATGGCCTTTTCTCGTTCTAGTTTCTTCTTTTCGGTCTGATCTTTTAAAACAGCGTCGACAGAGTTGGTGTCTTTAACAAAATGTAAATCCTGGGCAAACCCGTTTTCGACCAAAGGGAACGGAACCCCCATGGAGCAAATCATAATAGTTGCAAAGGGATCCGTGGATTGGATAATCGTCTCTGCACGACGAGTTGCGCTGTCTATATCAAAAAAACTACCACGAATTCGCCCCACACCGGGAAATGTTTTTGCATTATCGCAAAATATTTTGGTCAGCAGATTACAAGTCTGCGAGTCTATTTTTTTGCTTTCTTGTAGAGAGTCCAGTAACTGTTTATTTTTCCGTTGCTGAATAGTATTTGGTGTGAATGTGAACAAAGCAAATTTAGGTTCAGAATGGTCAAATACAGGATCACAAAGCGATGAATGCGTTTCCGGGAAAACACATGAACCGGCCATGGTATTCTTTCTATTTTCTTGAAGGATTTCCTCAATCTCCATTTTATTGATCGTAGTTATGTTTAAACTTTAAAGCCGACGATTTCTTTAAAATGAAGTTTGAGGATTTTAGCCGGTTGATCGAATCGGTACTTGTGCTGAAAAAAAAGTACCCAATATTATTTTCTTATTCAATGTATTTAAAAACACTTTCTGAGCAAGATCAGGAAAAGGAAATTACCGCCTTTATGGTTTGGCTAAGTACAAATCCCCAGATATCTAAACGGATCCTGGACAATCCTAAATTCACAAGCCCGGCAAAAGGTTAAAACGATTTTTTTCGACACTGTCTTGAAGCTTGCAGATCCAAAATTGGAATCATGTATTTGGACTCAGCTGCAAAGTATGTGCAAATGGGTAAATAGAAACCCGTCGGTAAACACTGTCTTTAATAAACTTCAGCATAACGCAATGATCAAAGAACTCATCCACGACCTGGATCTCGACGAAGTTACAGACAGCGTGGATATCGAGAAGTTACAGATGGAGGACATAGATGAAATTTTATTTTCTCCTCAATTGATGCCGACTTTGATGAAATTACGAAAGGTTATTTCTTCTGGGAAATACGACTATAAACAATTTCTTCCCTTGCTTAAATCTACTATTCACGATCTGAAAAAGTCTTCTGATATCGAAGAGGGTTCTAAACAAACATTAAGTGTCCTGGATCATGAGCTTGGAAATTTATCAAATGGTAAGGAATTAAATATCGATAAGGTTGTTACATCGCTTCGACAGGATCCACTTATTAATCAAACAAGCTTCTCTTCCTTCTTGGAAAGTTTCCAGTAAATGTTGATAAAATAAACATTTCCCATCAAAGAGAAATGTTTATTTTTTTACAAACAGCACGTTCTCCCTAAAAACACCGCTTTCGAACACGGCTGGTTTGGAAGTTTCATGGCGATAATTTTAGTCGGCAACATAATCGGGACGAATCGATACGAAACGGATTCGAGTCGAGGATTTGTAATTAACAGGACGCACTCGGTGTCTAATTTCAGTTGAAATTTATACGTTCCTTTCATTTGGATTAAAGATTTCTCGATCAACAATTCTGTATTGTTGAAAGATAGGTATACATCATTTTCCCGCACAAAAAGACCAATCGTTTTATTGTTTTGATTGTAAAAAGTATCATATTCTGAGGAAAGGGTATTTCCACGCTGGAAATACTTCCCAGGATATCGCTCGTGTCCTTAACGATTATTTTCTGCGGGAGGTCTCGAAAGGGAATATCACAGACCGAGATATAACTTAAAAATAACTGTCCGGAAGGTTCAGGGACGGTGGGTTTAAAAAATATTGAGCGACCCCAAAAGAATTTCGTACCTCTGGAAAAGCAACGATGACTCTGGTGAGAAAAATGTATGTTTTATAATCTTTCCTTCGTGAAATAAAAGTATAGAAAAATAACCGTTAAATGTAATATGTATTTTATTGATTCTGAATTTTAAATCATTGGGCGCTTCTAAATTATCGACGCGATGTGTCGAATTTATCGTTTGTTTAATGATTATATTCTTTCCTTTCACTGATAATGAAAACGATTGCGTTCTAGATGTAATATGTAGTATGCAAATTTCTTTCTCGCCCCGATCTATAAACTGAAATTCACATGTCCATGGTATCGTCTGTGGGGGGTCCTGTATCCGCACATATGCGCCCGTATAGTCCATGTTAAAGTTTGCGTCGGTATTATTTTGTTCTTCAAAGCTTATCCCTGCTTGCCAGACAAAACCGATCTCGATGAACTAATTCAGTTAGAAGGGAGACAGTGGGGTTGCCGAGTTTCAACCAGTATGCGCTTGTAACGTCTTCAGGGAGAGATTTCCTGATGTCTTGTTGTATTGTTGTATTGGTTATTATCATGGTTGAGGAATCGGCGAGATTGACGAGAAATGTTAAGATATCAAACGAGTTCACTTCCATTTCTTGGATGTCGATTTTAGTCGTCGTGACGGATTCTATATTTCTCCCAACAGAAATCGTATTGCCGGTTGTAGAAATAAGGGTAAAATAAACACCGTCTGATAGTACTCGCATTGAAAGATTGAGAGAAAAGGCGATATCTTTGGCAATTTTAAACGTTGGTGTTGAATAAACATTAGATTGATATGCCCGACGGACTAGATGCGAATAACGGGATTTATTACCAAATAACCCGTAATCATTGAAGCCGGCGATGGAAACATTAGGTTTACTTTCCTGATTAACCCCCGGAATCGGCGCCCAAAAAACAGGATTGTTATTAACTGTAATTTCAGCAAATGCACCAGAAAATTGGGTATCGCCCAAGGACAACGTAAAGGATTCTGGTATTGTTTCTGAGAATTTATAAATTATTCCATCGACAATAACGATTAAATCCGGATCTGCATATACTCCCATTTTAACCCATCTAACCGATTCATATAATGAAAATGGAAGTTTTATCGTAGAGTTTTTAAAGATTAAATTTGCTCCTGAAATAGAAAGTTTTTGCTCATTAAAGGCAACAATTGGAGATTGTAAAACATTAAGCTTGCAGTCAAATAATAGCGTGAACTTTGTTTGTTTAAAGACGCCAATTTCCAAGACATCTCCGTCGCTGGAAAATTTATTAGGCCGATGAGTCGATTGGATGAATCTCTGTTTTTTCCTTTTGGGATACAAAAACACAAGCGCTAAAGAAATAAAAATTGTCATCAGAGCAAGTAAATGTTCCATTTTTATAAATGGAGACCGCATTCATAAAAATTTCCTCAAAGAAATTTTTATGAATATAAATATTTAATAACGTTTGAGAGCTACTTTTGTTTCACTACAATAATAATATCTATATATCAGAAATAATACGAGCAATATTCCGATAATTACCGGAACCCAATAAATTGCATTATCTTTAGTAAATAGGTCTGCGAAAGATAGAGTATACACTCCTGTATTTTCCGATGATTCAAAGACAGGCATATTTTATTATAGTTTATTTTTTTGATTTTTTTTTTAGTATTTGAGCATGATTTCTATTTTTCCCAAAGCTGAATTCCCGGATAATACCAAGCTATTTTCATCGATGCAAATAGTAATAACTTTATCGACGCACATTGCCAATTTAATGATCCCTAAAAATTTATCCGCCGAAAGCGTGGCTTCGATGTCTGTAGAAAACTGTGCAGAGAATAGGAAACATTTTTCTCTCACACCGTCTAATTTGTTTAATATACTAAATCCATTCTTGGAACAGGACATATGAATAATACCCGTCTTGAAACCTTTGCATAAACTTGTAAAATCCTGTGTTTTCAAATCAAAGCAATGAATACTTTTGCGATAACGGTCGGTGGGAAAAATGGAATCTCTTCAGAATAAAGCGTAAACTTTTTAATTAAATTTCTATGATTATTTGTGATGGTGATGTTTAGAATTATCGGCTCCAGCGGCGATTTGCGTTTATCGATACTCATTTCCATGGTTGATCTACTGGTTAATTCTTTAAAATCTTGGCTATTAAGTGTCCCAAGACCAAAAAAAATGGGTTCGTTGTTAGAAAAAGTCCATTCTGAAAATTTTTCGGATAGGAAGGTAACATTGAAGGTATACCCGGTGTCTGTTTGATTATAAATTATAAATTTATCTTTGGATATATTAATCGGTACGGTTGGCATATTGTGAAACAGCATATCAAATAGATATTTAAAAATAGTTGAATGAGTGGTTTTGCAATAAAAGAGAGACATTTGGGTTTTTAAGGTAACTTTTCTTTGAAACTAAATCTTTGTTTTAACCCGAGATTTAGTTCAAGAAAATACCGATCAAAATCAAGACTCTGTAATAGTGTGAATTTTGATCCTTGTAAAATGGTTTTGGTTCAAGTAAGTAAAAATGGCAATGAGATATGCAAAGTTTATCTTTTCCGTTTACAAGAATATTTTACCTCTTCATAATGTAAACAAGTTAAAGGCATCTCCAAAGAATTTGTTTGAAAAAAACCTGATCTTCCATATTCTATCGACGATTTTTATTTCTTGAAAGACAGTTCAGATCCTACACATAAGACCGATCTTCCATATTCTATCGACGATTTTTATTTCTTGAAAGACAATCTTGGTTCCTGTGCAAAAGGCTGCTGTCAGGCAGCCTTTAGGTAATAGTCTTGCAAGAGAATTTATAAAAAATTACAGTGATATATTTTACAGGACAGTTTCTTTCAAGCTAACTTATCAGATACAGTGAAGGAAAATATACTTTTCTTTCAAGAATATAAGATACAATTGAAGGAAAATATACTTTTCTTTCAAAATAAATTATAAGAAACTGTTGAAGGAAAATATTTTATTTATTTATTTCCTCAAAGATAATTTATAAGAAACTGTTGAAGGAAAATATACTTTTCTTTCAAAATAAATTATAAGAAACTGTTGAAGGAAAATATACTTTTCTTTCAAGAATATAAGATACAATTGAAGGAAAATATTATTGTAGATATTTTCTTTCAA
The DNA here is from genome assembly GCA_039707465.1 of Rhabdophis nuchalis. Taxonomy (NCBI): domain Eukaryota; kingdom Metazoa; phylum Chordata; class Lepidosauria; order Squamata; family Natricidae; genus Rhabdophis; species Rhabdophis nuchalis. The sequence continues at coordinate 52,605 of JBDLLF010000233.1, read as the reverse complement.
GAATATAAGATACAATTGAAGGAAAATATTTTATTTATTTATTTCCTCAGAGATAATTTATAAGAAACTGTTGAAGGAAAATATACTTTTCTTTCAAGAATATAAGATACAATTGAAAGAAAGGTATACTTTTCTTTCAAAATAAATTATAATAACTTTTTGGGGAATGTCAAGTCGTTTCTTTTCAGGATACTGTTTTAAAAGACAATCCAATATACATTTGTATTGGGAGGTTAACTTTTCTTTGAAATTGTTAATATAAATCTTTTTGCTAAAAAAATGGCACCAAGGAAAAAACAAATGTCTCCTGTTTCAAAAACAACCAAGAAATCTCCTAAAAAGATTTCTTCATCAATTGTACAATGTGTAATAAAATCCCCCAAAAGAAAAACACCAAAACGGAAAGCATCTCCACTACCTATTCGTTTCACTGTTATGTCTCCTCCTCAACGAAAAACTCCTAAAAGAAAATCACCCAAAAAGAAAGTTGCGTCTCCAGTTATGCGATTTTCTATATCTCCCCCGAAAGTAAAGTCTCCTAAAAGAAAGACACCCAAAAAGAAATTTGCTTCTCCAGTTATGCGATTTTCTATGTCTCCCCCGAAAGTAAAGTCTCCTAAAAGAAAATCACCCAAAAAGAAAGTTGCTTCTCCAGTTATGCGATTTTCTATGTCTCCCCCGAAAGTAAAGTCTCCTAAAATAAAGACACCCAAAAAGAAATTTGCTTCTCCAGTTATGCACTTTTCTATGTCTCCCCCGAAAGTAAAGTCTCCTAAAAGAAAGACTCCCAAAAAGAAAGTTGCTTCTCCAGTTATGCGATTTTCTATGTCTCCCCCGAAAGTAAAAACTCCTAAAAGAAAATCACCCAAAAAGAAAGTTGCTTCTCCAGTTATGCGATTTTCTATATCTCCCCCGAAAGTAAAATCTCCTAAAAGAAAGACTCCCAAAAAGAAAGTTGCTTCTCCAGTTATGCACTTTTCTATGTCTCCCCCGAAAGTAAAATCTCCTAAAAGAAAGACTCCCAAAAAGAAAGTTGCTTCTCCAGTTATGCGATTTTCTATGTCTCCCCCGAAAGTAAAAACTCCTAAAAGAAAATCACCCAAAAAGAAAGTTGCTTCTCCAGTTATGCGATTTTCTATATCTCCCCCGAAAGTAAAATCTCCTAAAAGAAAGACTCCCAAAAAGAAAGTTGCTTCTCCAGTTATGCACTTTTCTATGTCTCCCCCGAAAGTAAAAACTCCTAAAAGAAAATCACCCAAAAAGAAAGTTGCTTCTCCAGTTATGCGATTTTCTATATCTCCCCCGAAAATAACGTCTCCTAAAAGAAAGTCTCCTAAAAGAAAATCACCCAAAAAGAAAGTTGCTTCTCCAGTTATGCGATTTTCTATATCTCCCCCGAAAATAACGTCTCCTAAAAGAAAGTCTCCTAAAAGAAAATCACCCAAAAAGAAAGTTGCTTCTCCAGTTATGCGGTTTTCTATGACTCCTCCGAAAATAACGTCTCCTAAAAGAAAGTCTCCCAAAAGAAAATCACCCAAAAAGAAAGTTGCGTCTCCAGTTATGCGGTTTTCTATGACTCCCCCGAAAATAACGTCTCCTAAAAGAAAGACTCCCAAAAAGAAAGTTGCGTCTCCAGTTATGCGGTTTTCTATATCTCCCCCGAAAGTAAAGTCTCCTAAAAGAAAATCACCCAAAAAGAAAGTTGCGTCTCCAGTTATGCGGTTTTCTATGACTCCCCCGAAAATAAAGTCTCCTAAAAGAAAGTCTCCTAAAAGAAAGACTCCCAAAAAGAAGGTTTCCACTACTCATCTACCATACGTAATCATGACTCCTCCAAAGTCGAAGCCTGCTAAAAAGAAGGTTTCACGACTCATCTGCAATACGCGATTATGACTCCCCCAAAATCAAAACCAGAAAAAAAGAAGGTTTCCACGACTCATCTACCATACGTAATCATGACTCCTCCAAAGTCAAAACCTGCTAAAAAGAAAGTTTCCACCACTCATCTGCAATATGCTATAATGACACCTCCCAAGACAAAACCAGAAAAAAAGAAGGTTTCCACGACTCATCTACAATACGTGATCATGACTCCTCCAAAAACAAAACCTCAAAAAAAAAAGCAAATGTAATACGTCCAGGATGGGCTAAAGATAAGATTAAAATTGCAACAGTAGATTCAGCTTTCAAGGAAATCACATCAGATACCGTTTCCACAACAAACACTGCATGTGTCAAATTGTTTCCTCCCAAATCAAAGATATCAGGGAAATATTTATCTCCTCTTAAAGATCCAGCCCGTCTACCAGTCATGCAATGTACCGTCATGACTCCAACACGGGTTTCCAACAAACCACAATCCCCAAAAGAAAAGCGATATCCCTTCAAACAACCAGGCACCCAATACACCACAGTAGCTCCCCCAACACGATCGACAACCGGGGATTCCCGTAAACATCTCAGCCCTCCAACGACATCTGGTCAGAGTAGATATCTTGCCTTTCCACGCCCCGATGTCGGTGAAAACTTAATTCCCTTTGCCGACAACGAAACGACAACAGCCAGGGAAACAATCGACGCCTCCAAGACGTATCCACAACAATTTCCTCCTGTTCAGTTGGAAGAATGGTTAGAAGACAAAGAAGAAAAGGATTTGAACGTTGAAGGATTCGCCTATGAATCATTTCCAGGTGATGGGGTGAAGCGTTATTATGCCAATGCTGTTCAAAGACCGCCTGTTTTTGGTAGACCTATGTGGAATTTATAAGCATATATCGCATCCTGTAGAATCTTTACTGAAATTTAATAAACGTGTAAATAAACGTGTAAATAAATGTGCAAATAAACGTGCAAAAAATGTATCATTAAATAAATGTATCATTAAATAAATGTATCATTAAATAAATGTATCATTAAATAAATGTATCATTAAATAAATGTATCATTAAATAAATGTATCATTAAATAAATGTATCATTAAATGTATAAGTAAATAAAGAAAATTTTCTTTATTTACTTATTTAACCCAAACTAGTTAACGCACCAATTCTGGCATCTTGCTGAGAATATCTGGTTTTATACATTTCTCCTTGACGGGGTTCGATGTATAAATCACCCCGAATGGGATCACCAAGACCGGTGATATAAGACTGAGTGCTTACATTATATAAACTTAAATTAGGACCTGGAACATGTTCTGTGGGATCCCCCACCGCCTGATAACGGGTTGAATCTTCTTCAGACAAAGATAAAACTTTATAGCTATTAGTCTTTGCATAGGGTTTAAATCCAACTTCCAATGGGACGCTACTGGGTTCAATGATAATTTCGTTTTCATTGGTTTGAACAGGACTAGGTATATTCTCATCTGTTACGGAAATTGTTGAAATTGGAATAAACGGCTGCGGCGCAGCAAAAATCACTTCATTGTACCATAATACCACAACAACAACAGCAATTAAAATGATTAAAAATATAACAGCGGCGACTTTCTGTTGTGTATTCATTTTTATTTATCATGTTTATAAATTTTATTTACTTGGTTTAATTGGTTTAATTGGTTTAATTGGTTTACTGGCTCGTTTGATACAAATCACAACCAAATTTAAATTCTGGAACCATGCTAGCCTTGTACCAAAAAATACATTCTTCCCATGGTTTGGAATTACAGGAAGCATTATCGATATAGAGACAGGTATATGGTTCCTTAGTCACCGCGTTTAAAATTTCGATGAATGTATTTTTGGAAGGAATTAGTCCTCCAAAATTAGCATACAATCTGTCCAACGTTGTTTTATTTTGTTCACGAAATATAAATATACCGTCCAATAAACTTCGCAGTACAGGTTTAAAATCAAGGACGTACTGATTGGTGAAAATAGCAAGGATATTATAATGTCTTCCGTTTTTAAATAATTTTAACATGGTTTCTGATGTGAATTGCCGTGTGTTGTGCATACAGTCGTCAAAGATAAGCAGCATCCAGGAATTAGGAAGTTTATATTTTTTTGCATAAACTTGTCGATCCATAATGCGTTTTAGAACTTCAGGATCATATTCATCGTATATAAAACATGAGGGAAATATAGATCTATAAAAACCGTTTACTTCTTCAGACCCAGAAAAAATAACAGCCACTGGAATTAAAAATCTTTTGTTGTAAATAATCTGTTTAATCAAGGTAGATTTACCCAGGCCGGGTTTGCCTACAATAGTAATTTTAAAACCGCCTCTTTTTGTTTCATCAATATTGTCGTTTGGTCGAATCTTGGATAAGTCTAATTTGTTTAGTCGCAATGAATATTCTGGATCCATTTTAAAATTAACAAACAGTTATAAATCTCAACCATGTGGTTTTAGTGTTTTCTCAGGTTTATTTAAGTTTGTCTAGGAAACAAATGGGTTTCATTGACTAACCGCAATCACAGAAATCGTATTGCTCTAGGTACAGGAGATTCATGTTAAATTGTTTTCCACAAGCGTTAACACAGGTATTACAATTGTTGATAGATGCTTGATCGACCGTTAAAGAAAGATTACATAAATTTGTTTGGCATTGGATGGCACATTGCCAGAAGAGAATCGGAGTTGATGGTGTTGTCTTCGGGACTGGTTTAGGTGTTGATTTTTTATTTGGTTTCGATGTACGAGTGGAGTTTGGATTCTTTATTTTATTCTTTGTTTTGTTCTTTGTTTTAGATTGTTGAGGCTTTGGAGGATCTGCTACTTTATTTGACTGTTGAGGCTTTGGAGGATCTGCTACTTTATTTACTGGTTGAGGCTTTGGAGGATCTGCTACTTTATTTGACTGTTGAGGTTTTGGAGGATCTGCTACTTTATTTGTTGGTTGAGAAACCGGTGCAGGAATATTACGTTTTATGTGGGGTTTAAAAAATATCATGGATGAATAAACAGTCAGAAATACAATGACCAAAAAAAGTATTCTAAGGTAAAGTCGCATTTTATTAAAATTTTTGTCACAGGGTACACTTCCAATGAACCAAAGAGTTTAATAAAAATCACAAAAACATTTTAACCAGGAGAAATAATACATAAAGAAATTATATTTCTCATTAATATAAACTATTCTTCAGCAATATCTTATAATTTATTCCAAATAATTTATTGTACTAATATTCTTATAATTTATCTTGAAAGAAAATATCTATTATATATTTACTTTCAATGTTATCTTATAATATTTAGGGAAATAAATAATATATATTTTCTTTCAGCAATATCTTATAATTTATCTTGAAAGAAAAATATTCTTCAGCACTATCTTATATTTATTCCAAATAATTTATTGTACTAATATTCTTATAATTTATCTTGAAAGAAAAAATATATAATATATTTTCTTCAACAATGGTATCTTTATATTCTTCAGCAGGATCTTATAATTTATCTTGAAAGAAAAAATCTATAATATATTTTCTTCAACAATGGTATCTTTATATTCTTCAGCAGGATCTTATAATTTATCTTGAAAGAAAAAATCTATTATATATTTACTTTCAACGTTCTCACCATAATTCCAAGTGAAGAAATGGTTATTATTAAAATGCAATTATTTGTAAAAATATTTTTGTTTAGTGTGATAGTATTGGTTGTATATTCTGCCTTTACATTTTCACAAACTAAGGCTTTAGCAGTTGTTAAACCCGGGAAAGAAACCATTGTTGTTCCTGTAGTTCCGTCTGTTCCCAAACCTAGTTCCACCCCGGCGGCATCCAAATCACAAAACGGTTCTTTGCCTTCGACTAAACCAGTAGCGCAACCCGCACGGCCGTCTGTACCGTCTGTACCGTCTGTACCGTCTGTACCGTCTGTACCGTCTGTACCGTCTGTACCGTATGTGCCATCTGTGCCTAAAAATCATCGCAAAACTGAAAGTCAACAAGATACATTCTGGAGATGTTCGCTTAAATGTCAGGCAAAGTACCGTAATATTTGTAGAACAGACAACAATGCTCTCAATACATGCCGCAGTTGTCACTTTGAATGCGCGAAACAATTTCATTTACAAACCTTACCAAATTATCTAATAAAATGCGACTGTCTGTGAGAATTATTTTTCTGATTATTGTATTCTTAAGCGTATACCTAGCTATTGGTTTATTTGAAACCAAAATAACTTCAGATATTCCTGCAGAGCCGTCGAAGGAACCATTGGCGCCGCCGGTTCCATTGCCACTCGTTGTTAAACCCGGGAAAGAAACCATTGTTGTTCCTGTAGTTCCGTCTGTTCCCAAACCTAGTTCCACCCCAGCGGCACCCAAATCACAAAACGGTTCTTCGCCTTCGACTAAACCAGTAGCGCAACCCGCACGGTCGGCTCCGGTAGTGCAACCAGTGCAACCAGTGCAACCCGCACGGCCGTCTGTGCCTTCTGTGCCTAAAAATAATGGCTCATCAACCACGATTCGACCATCGCCGCCTGCAAAACCGCCTGCTACTGGAAATAACGGTGCTTCATCGCAGCCTAAGTCAGTTCAACCTAAAACTAATGGTTCTTCTTCAGGGCCTAAAACTAATGGTTCTTCTTCAAGACCGGTGCAACCAGCTCCATCGTCTCAGCCATCGCAGCCTAAACCAGTACCTAGAAATAATGGTACTTCATCCACAACTAAACCATCCCCACCACCTCCTAAAACTAATGGTACTTCAGTCACACCGCGACCAGCTCCACCTAGAAATAATGGTACTTCATCCACACCTAAACCCAAGCCTCCGTCGGTTCCCAAGCCTCCGTCGGTTCCCAAGCCTCCGTCGGTTCCCAAGCCTCCGTCGGTTCCCAAGCCCCCGTCGGTTCCCAAGCCTAGTCACCAACCATTACAACCATCCCCATCATCAAGACCTGTGCAACCAGCACCTAAACCAGCACCTAAACCAGCACCCAAACCACGCCCCCCTGTAGTTGATACGTTTTGGAAATGCGCTAGTCAGTGCCAAAATAAATTATTTACTTTTGATGACTATTATTATAGATGTTGGGATTGTGTGGTTGATTGCAGTAAAAAATTTCATTGGGAATCTCCCACTACATGGGGATTTTGCGACTGTATAAATTATAGCGCTTGGTTTTACAACGGGAAAAATGTTTGCAACTATAGAAAGGGAGATCCACCCCGAGGCGGACATGGGGGCAGATAGTTTTGTACAATATAATTGACAATAAATTGTTGAAGAAAAGTATTCTTTCAAAATAATTTATAAGATGCCTTTATGTGGATATTATTTTTCTTTCAAGACAATTTATAAGATCCTGCTAAAGAATATTTTTCTTTCAAGATAAATTATAAGAAACTGTTGAAGAAGGAAAATATTATTATTTTCATAAATAAATTATAAGAAACTGTTGAAGAAAGAAAATATCTATAATATTTTCTTTCAAGATAAATTACAAGATACTATTGCTCGAAAAATATATTATTTATTTCCCCAAATAAATTATAAGATCCTGTTGAAGAATATTTTTCTTTCAAGATAAATTACAAGATACTATTGCTCGAAAAATATATTATTTATTTCCCCAAATAAATTATAAGATCCTGTTGAAGAATATTTTTCTTTCAAGATAAATTATAAGAAATTATTGCATTATTTTCTTTTCAAGATAAATTATAAGAAATTATTGCATTATTTTCTTCTCAAGATAAATTACAAGATACTATTGCTCGAAAAATATATTATTTATTTCCCCAAATAAATTATAAGATTCTGTTGAAGAATATTTTTCTTTCAAGATAAATTATAAGATCCTGTTGAAGGAAAATATTATTATTTTCATAAATAAATTATAAGAAACTGTTGAAGAAAGAAAATATTATAGATATTTTCTTTCAAGATAAATTACAAGATACTATTGCTCGAAAAATATATTATTTATTTCCCCAAATAAATTATAAGATCCTGTTGAAGAATATTTTTCTTTCAAGATAAATTATAAGATCCTGTTGAAGAATATTTTTCTTTCATAAATAAATTATAAGATCCTGTTGAAGAAAGAAAATATTATAGATATTTTCCTTCAAGATAAATTACAAGATACTATTGCTCGAAAAATATATTATTTATTTCCCCAAATAAATTATAAGATCCTGTTGAAGAATATTTTTTCTTTCAAGATAAATTATAAGATCCTGTTGAAGGAAAATATTTTTATTTCCCCAAATAAATTATAAGAAACTGTTGAAGAAAGAAAATATTATAGATATTTTCCTTCAAGATAAATTATAAGAAATTATTGCATTATTTTCTTCTCAAGATAATTTATAAGATCCTGTTGAAGAATATTTTCCTTCAAGATAAATTATAAGAAATTATTGCATTATTTATTTCCCAAAATAATTTATAAGATCCTGTTGAAGGAAAATATTATTATTTATTTAAAAGTATTCTGATATAAAGCTGCGTTTTTATTCTGTTTTCATCTTCGACAGATATTAATATTTCTGGTAATAACAGTAGAAGGTATATAAATTGGTTTATGAACCGGCTTAGGAACTGGTTTAGAAACCGGTGGATTCTTTGTTGAATTAGTACCTGTTTTGGCAACTGGGGTCTTTGGATTCTTTGGGACTGTTTTAGCACCTGTTTTATCACTTGGTTGAACACTTGGTTTAGCAGGGGGTGCTGGTTTGGGATCTGAAACAGCAGCTGGTTTTGGGGGATCCACACGTTGAACGACAGGTGAAGGGATCGATGGAGGGATCGATGGAGGGATCGATGGAGGGATCAATGGAGGGATCTTAGCATTGTCCATGGTTTCGAAAAATATAAGGGATGAATAAACAGTCAGAAATACAATGACCAGAAAAAGTATTCTAAGGTAAAGTCGCATTTTATTACTTTTCTCACCCAAACAATTAATATTATCAGAAATGCTGAATAAATAGAAAATATCTGGCTTGTAATATATTTTTCTCAAGATAAGTTATAAGAAAGTATTCTTTGGAAATATTTTTAATAGATCTTTCCATCGATATAATTTATAAGAAAGTATTCTTTGGAAATATTTTTAATAGATCTTTCCATCGATATAATTTATAATTTATAGGATAATTGTTGTGGGATGAGAGATTTTCTTTCCTCAAGATAATTTATAAGATACTGCTGAAAAATATTATATTAGGATATCTTGAAAATTTATAATATTATCTGCTCATGGACTGTTATTGGGTATTGCGTATTGAGTGACATGGAATTTGAATGCGGTATGATGAGTATGACAATAATGTAATAATTATGGCTTTTTGGAATTGGGAATTTTACAATAATGAACGTCGTTCTAGCCCAGATGGAATCTTGTTAAAGGAATACCACCGTCACTGGTTTGGTGATTATGCTAAATTATCTGCAAATAATTTTTTTATGCCGTGGTTATTTCCGACAACTGAACAGAGCGTGTTTGCCAAGCCGTTGTCTCGTGAGGAAATAGCACTCTTCAAAAGCGATGTGCACGCAAAAAATCGTTTAAAAGACTCCTATAAGATTATGTTGGATTTTTACGGTTTTAAGATGAACAATTATCAAACGGGGCAATTAATACGGTCGGCAAAATGGCAAGAAAGATTTATTTATTTGACACAAACGCCCCAAGAACATTTCCGGATAAAACGAATTATACAATCTTTAGGACTTTTAGGGCTTCAGCAGTTCCAAACGGCTTTCGTCGACAGATTAATCTTTGAATGCCGTGAAGGACACATCCCCAATATTGGACTTTCCATTCGAGATCATTTCATTCCCCAGTTAAAAAAGAAAGATCGTCTGTTTTTAAAAATGTCTCCTGAACTTGATTCTGAAATTAGAATGATTATTGTGGGCAAGCCTGGTGGTGGAAAAAGCGCCACTGGAAATACAATTTTGGGCGTAAAAACATTTAAAGATAAATTATCCGCTGCGTCAAATGTAACAATGCATTGCCAATTGTCTCGGGGGTTACTTCAAGATCAACGTGTTGCTGTAATAGATACCCCAGGAATATTTTGTTCTTCTGAATTTATGGGTCAGACGACCGTTCAGGAGTTAAAAGCATGTATTGATCTTTCTATGCCCGGACCCCACATATTTGTATTTGTCACTCAAGTGGGAAGATTCACCCAAGAAGATTCCACCGCTCTGAACTGCATTAAAACTCTTTTCGGTCCTGATTGGAAGAAACACGGTATAATATTATTTACTTATATCGATGATTTGGATGGCGTTCCCATAGAAGATTTTCTGGGGTCGGCCGATAAGGAACTACAGGAATGTCTCAAGGGCTTCGAAGGCAGGATATGTGGTTTCAACAATAAAGCCAAGGAACCCGAAAATACCAATCAACGAACATATCTGTTAAATTTAATAACAGAACTAATGAAAAAAAATTTAAACAATCATTATACAAATATTTTATATACGAAATCACCACTAAAAGATAGACACGTTAGAAATTTTATAACTCAAGAAAATGTTTCGTTGTTTAATCTGTTCCCCACAGACGTGGCTGAATTTTTGGGTTGGTAAATAAACTACCCAATTTAAAAATGGACATTGTCATAGACATTGAAAAAAAAAATATTACTTCTTCAGTGGTGATTTCGTTATCTTTTTGTGATACGGATGAAACTATGTTATTCTATATTGCTCAAGAATTGGATTCGCTTCCTTCCTTCTTGGAATGGGATGTGACCCCGAGTTGGGCGGTTTTCAATACTACGACTACATTTAAATGTAAAGATAATTTATCCTTCCTACAAAATTCCGCGGATGCCCGGTATCCGCGGGGTATCACCAAAACAGAAAAGTTCCAAAAAACATTTATCAGTACTCATCAACAGCGGAATGAACCGAGATTCCTAGAATATTTCAACCAGCAAGAATTTTTAGTGCCGATACGGGACCTGTTGGACCCTCAGGTTCTTTGCCGCGAACATACGACGCTGACAAGAATCATCAAACAGCGTGACGAGAATCTTAAATTATGTTCTTGCTCAAAACAGTTTCAGATGGAGGATTCCGATTTTAAATTTAAACGCTTTATCGTTGAGCTACCTTCTGAATCTAATCTCGCGTCTGTGTTTGACACGATGACAATTTCCCATAATGTGCCATTTGCTATGTTTCAGGGAATTGTCAAATCGTATGATTATTTTAAACCGCTTCTGTCTTGGCTCGATGTGGACTCGACTAATATCGTTTTCAAGATAAGACACAATATCACCACAAATGATTTCTCTACCGGGATTGTCGTTGAGGACAGCGGTGCCTGTTTCTGTATTTTAGACACCTCGGAATTTTACAAAACATTAGACGAAGCGGCATTACTAATGGTCCTGAAACAGGTATTTAGATCGCCGGCGCTCAAATTGGCTGAACAGAGTACATTCCTCACTTATAATATCATCAACGAGGAATTCCACGATTGTTATCTTGCCGATTTAGTGATGCATGAAATTCCCTCAATGTTTTATATAGATGAATTTATTAGACCGTCCAAAGCATCAAATAGATTATACATACATTTAGCGGATGAAACAGGTGCCGTTAGTTTACTACAGAAATATACGCAAAAACAATTCCAATTTAACATGGATCTGGGCACGCCGTACATTTCGGTCCGTATCCGATCAGAGAATATACTCTTAACCAACAGAATTAGATATCTCGTGGATTGTTTATTGGGTTTTTACTCAAAGAATGTTTCTGCCGTACGAGCATTTTACGGGAGATACACAAATCTGCGTCCTGATCATAGGCAGCCCTTACCCGTTGAACTTGAAAAGGTTCCGTTAAAGATCCTTGCGCCTGATATTTTTCTTCCCATGTATTCCCGTCGATGTCTAAACATGCCGAGCGTTGTTCCTGAGACAGATACCCGGGGTCGTCCGTCTATGAAATTTCCCATGTTTGGCGAGTCGAAACAGCGCACCTACATCTGTAATCATTCAAAGTATAAGTATCCCGGACTGAGAGTAAACGAACTCGAAAACAGAGAAAAATTTCCGTACGTGCCCTGTTGTTATTCCAGAAACCAAAAATTAAATCCCGACTCCAAGTTAAACAAATATCTCAATCAGAAACCTGTCAAACCAAAAATCAAGCAGAGTCTCGGTGCGATACTGAATTTACCCGTTCAATTAAAGAAATATTTTACGTTTGTGGATCTCCTTCAGGATTATATTCTCTTAAGCAATCCTGTAGGAGCGCATTCTTTTTTAACCGCCGTTTATTATGCTCTGACAAAAACTAAGCTCCCCGATAAACTCAAGCGAGAAATTCTCAGCAAAAAAACAGAAATTTGTGCGCAGGAGGCGTTTCCCACATCCTTTGATGGAGATATCAATCCGTTAGATCATATTCGGTTGCTCGAAACCGAATTGGGGATCACAATTTTTCTTTTCTCTAAAGCGGGTCCTCTGCTTCCTAATTTTAAAAGAATTTACACACGAACTTTACCTGCCAGAAAGGTTATTTTTATTTATGTTAAAGCCAACAATCACTGTATGCCTATTGCCAGAACCGGGGCGTCAGAGATATACTTCCAAAACACAAATCATAGCGTTAAAGTAATCTTCTCGCATATGGAGCGTTTATCGCCGCATCCCTTTACAAATCAAAGCATCTACGAGTATTTTTCCAAGTTCCCTATACGGGGACAAATATTAAACGCAGACAGACATTGTGTATTTTTCATTTGTACTATGAATGAAACGGATGTTCCTGTAGCTACCGATCCACAGGTACCTTTTTCGGCACCCATCATCACCCAAATAATTAGATTAAGAGATCCAGCACCCATCGCTAAATTTTTCAAGGGGATAAAATACATATCGTCTCAGAAAATTATTAAAGAGGCGCTTATTCCATTCTATCCCCAAGCAAGAATCCTTACACATTTTCCCGCTCACTTAATACCAACAAAAAATATCCTAAACAAAACAGAAAAATTTAAATACATGGATCTGGGGGATACCACATTCTTGTATGATTTTATTTCACAACGCAGGGAATCCAAAAAACTTTTACAGAATTTAAATATGCTTTTAAAGTCTCATCCTATTTCCATGGATAAGGATACCATTAGAAATTGGTTAATATCGAATCGTAAATTTTTACCGAAATTGCTCAAGGCAGAGATGGATCTTTTAATCGAAAAATTAACGTACCTGATTCATCTTCGCCACAAAAATAACGTCGGTGCCCAAAAGGCAGATCGTTTACTGATTGGTCAGAATCCCAATGTTATTTTATCTGGGTACAAGGATATCTTTTACAGTCAGACGGGTCATACGCAACACAAACCAGAAATAAAATATTTAAATGTGGGTGACACAATTATTCTGGATGGAACAGTTTACACCAGGACCAATATTAATCAGAATGCAATGGCACAACTCCCGGAACTTCTCTATTATCCCGAAACAGATAAATTATACCATGTTCCTAATTTCTCAGAAGCCGATGAACCCGCGTTTAAAATTTACGTTCGAGGTGTTCTTTGGACGTTGGGGAAAAAAAGTAACTAAAGAAAGGTCTTGGTAATAATCCAATCGATCACAAAAATCGGCATTTGGACGGTTAATTTGCTGTCGAAGCCCGAGACGATTTTAACCACCACGTTTGAGCTATATGTTTTTTTAAATTCATCCCACAAATGAACCAGAGGAACAAGTCTGTTTACGGTTGCCGAAGACTTATTTTCGAGCAATAGGTTTCTGATTTCTGCCGCCGTGTCAAAATTAAAATTTTCAATGACATCAAACGCATCTGAAATGGTATACTGCGATGCGTTTTCCATTACGGGCCAAGCATTCATCAAACTGAGGATGCTAGAATGTAAAGAGGGTGCCATGGGATAAAGTAGTTTTATGTGGTTGTTAAACATTATTGGTGCTAAATTTAGAAAATGATCAGGAACGCCGTAGACACCCAACTGCAATGGAACGGTTATTTTTTCTTCGATGAATTGAATTAAGTCTTTGCATTTAGTGGACTTTGTCTTCCACGCGATGCAATCTGCAAATGATTTTAAAAACCGACAAAAGTCATACCTGATATCTAATCGCATGAAAGAATCTCCTGAAAATAATTGTGAGCTGATAGGAAATGGCCTGTCTATTTCTAAAATAAACGCAGCGCCAAAGTCTATGATAACCGCCTTCACACCGTATGTGGGGATATTGTAAATGCGGTTATCGTAAAAGTATTCTAAAGATTCCTGATCTGTTGGCTGGATGCGAATATTGCTGCAATGCAAATCGTTGTGGGATACCCCAGAGACATGAAGCAAATGAATCAGAAATAATATTTGGCAGACGATAGACAATAATTTTTCCTCTGAAAGCGATGTAAATAATTCGGTGAAATCCCGTCCACTGATGTATTCGCTGACCACGTACGTTGTCCCTGCCTCCTCGACAACGCCCAGTACTTTGTAAATTTGATCACAATCTTTCATTCGTCTAGATACCTCCATCTCCAAACGGTAACTAATGTCTAATGGATCGACTACTTTTTTGAAAACATGTGGCTTGTTTTGGAATATTCTTATGGAAATGATTTCTTGTTTCCCTTTAGCAATATGTATCTTTGACATTTTAATTGATAGAAAATAACATAATTTATAAAAATATTTTTATAAATTATGCTCTTCTCGAAACGTAAAAAATAAAAAGACATATCACCGCTATAACAATAAAGATTGTGAATTTTTTGGACGGATTGCTGATGGTAACAATATCGTATGTCGTTTCACAGTGAGAGATGGGGACGGCGGTATCGGGCGACTGGTCGAGACGCTGACGATTATACAAAACAACAGCTTCTGGTGCGGCCTTATAGTAGACGTCCGAGAGACTGCGTTTCGCGACCCGATATTTTTTTTCCACTTGTGTGGTGTCGATAATTGTGGGAGGATTCGTCGCACGCAGTAAAACCATGGACCCCACAGGCCCGCCGATAGAAGTCATAACTTCTTTATCCATCTGAGAATATTTATTGAATGGATACATGGCTATTTTGAAGAACCCGCCTTGGTGACCCCATTTTTCTCCCCAAGAATTTCTACAGTGCCAGAACGGAACGGCGCCGCGTTGCCCGGAGGCGAATTCAACGTCTTGTTCCTCTCCCCAGCCGACGATAGCCACGGCATGGAGACCTTTGGCTTTTCTGGTATCTGTCCACGATATACCGAGCCAGCCGTCATAGACGCACTTGTCGAAATAGATGCCTTTTGTTGGTAATTTTGGATTAGTATGAGCCCCTGACATAAAATTGTCCAGGACAACGAATCCACCGACGCAAGGCCCGAAATCCAGTATGTGCGTCTTTACCGTTTGTCTGAAGATATTTGTTGGCGCATCGGGATTGATGAAAAAGACATCGGATCCCTTATCTAGTTTGTATAGAAATTTTTTTTGTTCAAACCAGCATCCCTTTTTTGGGATATTGGCGTTGAGTTTCGCCGTCAGGGACCTCGCATCAAAATGTCGGGAAGAAGACATGCTGGCACACACGGCTTTATCATTTTCACACCAGGAATAATCGACGCACGAGGTGTCCAAAGCGCCGTGTTTTTCCAGGTATGGTGCTATCGTGGCCGGATTTCCTCCCCCGCAGCCCTTCTGCAACGACGATGGAAGATTAGCCAGGAGCCACGTTTCTGAAATATTAGGGCTCCAGCCCACTGCTCCAGAGACAACTAAACAGTCTGAAAATACTTGTGCGACACAAATCGCGAAACACGATCCACATGCGTATTGCGTTTTGGGGCCTTCTATGAGAGACTTTTTAATTTTAATTAATTTATTATCAGAGGGATCAGAAAGACACCAGCTAAATTTTTCCGGGATTTCATGATGGATATGGAATGCCTTGGGATGCTCTTCAGCTAAATGATTGTATTCACGCGGGTTATAACCGTAGGTCACAGAATGTAGTTTTAAATGTTCGCTAAACGCAATGTCTGCATCCATATTCACCATGGGAGTATTAACTCCTGCGGTGATTGTTGGCGAGAACGGCATATCTTCTTCAGAAACATAGTGTAATGGTAAAGTGTCAGAAAATCGGATGTCTGTGTTAAGCGGTGGAAGATTCGAGTCGTTACTCATTTTTAAATATAAATTGTCAACATAATTTATAAGAGGATTTCAAGCACTCTTATAAATTTATCTTGAAGCAATAGTTTCTTATAAATTATCTTGAAAGAAAATATCTATAATATTTTCCTTCAACAGGATCTTATAAATTATCTTGAAAGAAAATATTTACAGTAATATTTACAATAATATTTTCGAGCAATATCTTATAAATTATCTTGAAAGAAAATATTTACAGTAATATTTACAATAATATTTTCGAGCAATATCTTATAAATTATCTTGAAGAAATAATATAATAATATTTTCGAGTAATAGTTTCTTATAATTTATCTTGAAAGAAAATAATATAATAATATTTTCCTTCAGCAATACCTTATAAATTATTTGGGGAAATAAATATTCTTCTACAGGATCTTATATTCTTGAAAGAAAACAAATAAATATTTTCTTTCAACAGGATCTTATAATTTATCTTGAAAGAAAAATATTCTTCAGCAGGATCTTATAAATTATTTGGGGAAATAAATATTCTTCTACAGGATCTTATATTCTTGAAAGAAAACAAATAAATATTTTCCTTCAACAGGATCTTATAATTTATCTTGAAAGAAAATATCTATAATATTTTCCTTCAGCAGTATCTTATAATTTATCTTGAAGAAATAATATAATAATATTTTCGAGCAATAGTTTCTTATAAATTATCTTGAAAGAAAAATAATATTTTCGAGCAATAGTTTCTTATAATTTATCTCGGGAAAATAAATAAATAATTCCTTTCAACAGTTTCTTATAAATTATCTTGAAAGAAAAATAATAATATTTTCTTTCAACAGGATCTTATAATTTATCTCGGGAAAATAAATAAATAATTCCTTTCAATAGTTTCTTATAATTTATCTTGAGAGAAAAGTATATTTTCTTTCAATAGTATCCTAAAAGTTTATTTTGTGGAGACGAATTAACAGTTATATTATTTTCCCGTTGTTTTGTTTCAGATAACGATAAAATTAACTGCTCAAACATTTTTGCAATCACTGTTAATTCTCTTGCGTAAAATTTTATTTTAATTCTGATAAATGGTTTCACAATACAGTCTATAATTTTTTGCGCATCGGAAATTGTAAGAAATTTAAGTTTTTTCCCGAGGTTAACATATAAATTTGGAAAGAGGATCCCGGCCTTGATTGAAACATCTGTACACCCAGAGCGATGTATCTTTCTTCTTAAATTTTTTCTTGCACGAATAATTTTTGGGTATATGAATTTAGCATAAATTAAATCCACATCATCTTCAGAGATGTAGTCTTGGGAGTTGGAATTTAAGATTTTTTTAATCAGCCGAAATTTAACAGCATACTTCCGTCTGGTTGTGGGTGTTACCGTAAGCTCTTGAAGTTGTTGACATAGACTCTGCATTATATTTTTTTAAAAAAGGAAACTGAAATATTACAATCAAAAAGAAGAAGCCTTAAAAATAATGTATACCTCTGATTCTGCAAAAGTCTTTTTAACAAAGTTATACGGTGCTGAACCGAATATTCTAATAAAGAAAATTTGTCAGCAGTACAGCGGAGGAAACAATGCATTAGCAGATAGATTATGTAATTATGCCATGAATGGATGGTTAAAATTTCCTTCGGCTATTCTTTCCAGCGTGGTAGACCAGAGGAGCATGCCTATTTCATGCTTTCTTCTGCACGTTGATGATACCATCGAGGGATTGATTAATCATGTATCTGATGTAAGCAGGATATCTGTCCGCGGCGGTGGCGTGTCGGGGGATTGGAGCTCTGTCAGACCCCCAAATATCGTCTCGCCGGGGCCTATAGGGTACATGAACACCGTCAATTCAGCTATAAAGGCCTATCGCCAAGGGATCGTACGCAGAGGGAATTACGCAGCTTATATGGACGTTTCCCATCCCTCTATTCTTGAATTTATTACTATGAGGATACCCGGGGGCGATGCCGATCGGAAGAATCTAAATTTACACCACGCTGTGAATATTCCTGATGTGTTTATGGAAGCGGTTGAGAAAAATCTTCAATGGAACCTCATTTGTCCAAAAACTTTAAAAATTAAATCTTCTTTAAGTGCACGGGATGTCTGGGAGCTGATCCTGGAGACGCGGTACAGGACCGGAGAACCATACATCAACTTTATCGATACTGTTAATCGAGACAACCCGACAATTCTTAAGCAGCAAGGGTTTGATGTGAAGTGTAGTAATTTATGCAACGAAATACACCTTCCTACGCAAAGAGATATGATGGCTGTGTGTTGTCTTGCCAGTCTTAATGCTGCCAAGTACAAGGAATGGCAAAACACCGACGTTGTGGGGGACGTGATTGAAATGCTGGACAATGTCATTCAATACTTTATCGATAAAGCCCCGAAAGAATTATCTAGCGCGATTTACGGTGCTGGGATGTTGAGACCTTTAGGGCTAGGTATCCTGGGACTGGCCCAGCTATATCAACAGGAACAGATTCCGTTTGATTCTGAATCTGCCGCATCTCTGAATCGTGAAATTTTTACGCTGTTAAAGATTAGAGCTGTGGAACGTACATTGAGTTTAGCTAAACTCAAAGGAGAGCCTCCGGCGCTCGTTGGAACCGGACGACGTAATTCTCATCTTTTAGCTGTTGCTCCAACAACAAATTCGGCCACTCTCTTGGGTACCTCACCGTCCATCGAACCATGGCCGGCTAATGCCTACACCAATAAAACAAAAACAGGAAGCGTTTTAATAAAAAATCCAGAATTGGATAAATTATTAACCCAAAAGGGGAAAAACACAGAAGATATCTGGCAGGAAATTATTACAAACGATGGTTCTGTTCAAAACCTTGCGTTTCTCACCAAGCATGAAAAAGATATTTTTAAAACTGCATATGAAATAGATCCTTTTCAGGTGATACAACAAGCAGCCGACAGACAAAAATTAATTTGTCAGGGTCAAGCGCTGACGCTTTTTCTTCCCAAACAAACTAGTCGACAATTATTACATCGACTACATTGGTTTGCGTGGAAAACCGGTTGTAAAGGAATGTATTACGTTAGAACAAAAGCAAGTCATCGTGTAGAATCGATCGTTGAATGTTCTTCCTGCCAGGCATAAAATTTTTCGAGTGATATTTGTTCATTGTGTTAAGGAAATTTGATGAAGAAATTATAAGATCTTGTTGAAGGAAAATATATTATTGTAAACATTTTCTTTCAAGATAAATTATAAGAAATTATTGCTCGAAAATATTTATAATTATATTTTTCTTTCAAAAGAAATTATAAGATCCTGTTGAAGGAAAATATACTTTTCTTTCAAGATAAATTATAAGAAATTATTGCTCGAAAATATTTATAATTATATTTTTCTTTCAAAAGAAATTATAAGATCCTGCTGAAGGAAAATATACTTTTCTTTCAAGATAAATTATAAGAAATTATTGCTCGAAAATATTTATAATTATATATTTCTTTCAAAAGAAATTATAAGATCCTGCTGAAGGAAAATATTTTATAGATATTTTCTTTCAAGATAAATTATTGCTCGAAAATATTTATAATTATATTTTTCTTTCAAAAGAAATTATAAGATCCTGTTGAAGGAAAATATACTTTTCTTTCAAGATAAATTATAAGAAACTATTACTCGAAAATATTATTATAGACATTTTCTTTCAAGATAATTTATAAGATCCTATTGGGAAAAGGGGATTGTTTATTTTCCCTCAATCTACTAAAATGTTGGTCACGACAAGAAAGAACAAGAAAATGTTTGCCCTTGTCTTAGTGTTCATTACCGTCACATCTTTTCTGTTCAGCTACCAGGCTCAAGAATTGGTGAAACTCCCACAGCGATCATGCGGTTGTAAAACCTGTATTTTGGGAGACCACCCCCCCCCCCCCCATGGTTCACGTCAAGATTCAACGCGGATATTGAACCTCTCTTAACCCGTCAAAATGCATTCCTGTCTCAGGACAACTACAGATGGTGGCTTGGGCTACAGAGAGAAAAAAGTTCACATACCATGAACGCGGTCATCCATGAACTATTCAGCTTTATTTCAGGAGACTGGAATTATTTTCAGGACAGTTTGCGGTGTCGAAGATGTCGAAGATGTCGAAGATGTCGAAGATGTGCTGTTATAGGAAATTCAGGGAATTTGCGGTGGTCACAATACGGCAAAGCCATCGATGATCACGACCTGGTGTTTAGAATGAACGAAGCACCGACAAAAGGCTTCGAGGCGGATGTCGGCAGCAAAACAACTCATCATTTTGTCTACCCAGAAAGCTATCGTGAACTTGACGAGACGGTCAATATAATTTTCATTCCCTTCAAAATTTCAGACCTCCGATGGATTATCAATGCTGTGGTTGACGGTACCGTCAATCACCCATATCTTCCTGTTTCTCAAAGGTTCAACGTCAACAAAGACAAGATCATGATTTATCATCCTAATTTTATTAAATATGTTCACAATAACTGGCTCCAGAATCACGGGAGGTATCCCTCAACCGGCTTCCTGGCCATTATCTCTGCGATCCACCTTTGCGATGAGGTGGATCTCTATGGCTTTGGGGCGGACAGTAAAGGCAACTGGCACCATTACTGGGAGAATCACCCTTATGCAGGCGCCTTTCGTGAAACCGGCGTCCATGACGGAGACTTTGAGGCCAACGTGACGGATATCCTCGCCGCCATAGCTGGAATACGTCTCTTTAAGGGCAAATGACCCTAACAGTCGAATCGGCGAAGGGAAATAATAATCTTCTCAAAATATATTGTTGAAGAAAAAGTATATTCCTTGAAAACTTTAAAGATCTTGAAATTTTAAGTGTTATTATTCCACGCTTGAAGATTTTGGGTTAAATTTCTGTTATTAATCTAAGACCAGTATCAGAAATTTGACCCAAAGCAATAATTTTTAGTCTTTGGTTACTCAATTGCTATGGAGAATTTCTTGGTAAATTCTGTATCTGCATTCATTTCATCCATCTTCCAACTACCCGAAGTAATTAACACACTTGAAACAGAACATAAAATACCAGCACAACACATTTTAGAATCTATTTTAAAAGGATTAACATCACCAAAAACTCCCAAGAAACCGGTTTTAAATGCAACACCAGTAGTTTCAAATGATTCAGATTGTGAGGAAAATTTAGAAAAAGTTTCATTGGCAGTTCTTAAAGCAAAGTGTAAATCTCGAGGGTTACCGGTTTCGGGGTCCAAACGAATTTTAATCGCACGTCTCTCGTCAAATAAAAATGACAAACAACAAGAACCATCCTCTGAGAAACCTAAACAGAAAAAGAAAGCAAGGAGGATACTGTCGGATACAGATGAATCGGATTCCGATGAACCTGTTGAGAATTTAGAAAAAGTTTCATTGGCAGTTCTTAAAGCGAAATGTAAATCTCGAGGGTTGCTAGTTTCAGGACCCAGACGTGTTCTTATTGAGCGTCTTTCAGCCAGGAAACAAACAGAACAGGAAATATTAGACTCCTCGCAAGACCCATCGCAAGACCCCTTGCAAGACCCATCGCAAGACTCTCCCCATGATATTCCCTATGATCCGCAGGATCCCCCGCAGGATGATTCTGAATTAATCGATGCCTCTCAACTTCAGGAACCAATTGTAACTGCGATAGAACCGGTTCGAGAGAAACCCAAGGATAAATCCATGACTGAAACTGTGATTCAGTCCACATTAGAATTGGAACGCCTGAAAATAGCACAGTTAAAGTTAAAATGCAAAGAATATGGCATAAAACCCATTGGAAATAAACAAATGCTGATTGACAAGATCAAAAAATATTTTGAGAAGAATTCTACTCAAACAAAAAATATCGAGCTTGTAAATAATGTAAACGATACTGATTCGTGCAACGAGATCCCAAACCCACATAACACCGACGACGATACTGATTCGTGCATTGAAATGAATTCCTTTTTGGGAGTCCCGGGGCGATCCACCGACACTCGTGTAAAAAGGGATCAAGTATTTGGTAAACACATGTGGAATTTATAGAGAAATAGTTGAAAGGATACCAGCAGCCACCAATGCTGATAAAAGAAATAAAAATGGTGTGCTAGTGTGATTCCCAACCACGCAAAGACTTAAAACAGCACAAGCCATGATCAGCGAATAGACTATTAATTTTCCACCTTCCATTTTTTTTCCAGGTACTTTTGCTTCATTGTTTTCGCTGCGAAATAACAGAGAATCTGCAATATCCCTTTGATGTAATTCTTGAATAATATTCTCTATTTCTGGTTCCTTTTTTTCAGTAATGTTGGGAAGCGAGTAGATTGATTCCATTTTAAAACAATTAAACATTGATTAAACTTGTTTTAAAATGGAAGAATAACAAATGAAAGAAAAATTTACAGAAATTGTTAAAGCGTTTATGCGTTTGGAAATGTATTCGGTAAACGAACAAATTAAAATTATCGGTATTTTGGCCGCAGAACCGATTATGAGGAAATATATAATGCCTTCTGCCATTGAATTGGCACATCGGCTTCAAAGAAACAAACAAAAAGAGTTAATGTTGGATCTTTGCCAAGTAACTGGCCTTGAAATTAAACGAAGTATTTACCAGCAGGAAACAGTGCATGTTTTCCAGAATTCGTATAAAAAAGTTGCGATGCGGCTTATACGGGAATATTCTAAATTTAAATTCGTTCATCATCAACTACCATCTCAGTTGGTCGATAGATTCCAGAATGAGGAATATCAGGATATCCCTATCAAAATACTTCTAAATATCGTGAGTGGAATTTTGCGTGATGCGGGTTGTCTTTCGCTGCTTATCGTCGAATTAGAAGATGCCCACGATCAATGTTTAACGGGATTTTTTGCAAGAATTATAAATGCCGTTATTCCCATTGTAAATTATAAATTAGACTCGATGGATTATGAAAGAGAATATATTTTCCATCTTTTTAACCAACATTTACAGTCCGCAAACATAATTGACACTCACGATATCCTCGAAGCCCTTGCAGATTTCGCCTCTTCATTAAAGGAGATCAACAGAGATTTTATGTTGACGGTTCTCGAGGGCTACACGGGAACCTTTTGGGGTTATGTGGATTCCAGATATATCTATGTTGTTAAATAATATCTTATTGTAAAATGACTACACCGATAGGTTACCTCATCGTAACTGATTTTTCTAACGGCGTTCTTGATAAAGTTTTACGACCGGCGTTAATCATGATCAAAGCTGGAAATTGTAAATTCTGCCGCATCACAGAACCTGCCTTTCTTCAATTAAATAACCATTCAAGAAATTTTAATCTTTTTTTCATGCGACCGTTTGATGGCCGTGACATAAGAGAGCAACAGACAAAGAATATTTTATACGATATTGTTGAAACGACTGATTTTGGATTCCCGACATTTGTCTATTATACTCTTGAAGGAAAAAAATCTGTTCATGTTGGGTCAATGACTCTGGACGATATGAAACAGTTTGTTTATAATGCCGAGCAAACATTTGAAATGGTTATCGATGAACCATCTTTCAAACCTTACAATGTATAATGTTGTATAATGTTTCATAAACAATGTTTCATGTATTAAACTTTTTAAACGTTTAATATATGAAATTTTAATAAAGTGATAATTATTATATAAAAACAAATAATGGAAGAAGCAATCTACCAATTTATTAAAACTATTTTTGATCAGCCATCTGTTCAAGAATCTATAAATACCAAGATTGGGTCTTGCGACGATGTTTTAAATGCTATTTTTTCAGGACTTTCTCTGAATAAAACACAGGGTCCCCCCGAGGACCAAGTAGAAAAGAAAACGTCTGAAAAGATTAAAAAACCCAAGAAGCTTAAGCAACCCGTTGCTTCTACTGATATGGAATCATGCGAACTGGACAAACTTACCATCGTTTTACTCAAAGAACGGTGCAAGAGTCTGGGTTTAAAACCCATTGGGAATAAACAATCGCTGATTAATAAGATCAAAGAACACATCAACAATCAGGAAACCATCCAGGCTCCTGAAGAGAATGAGGTGGAAATTATAAAAGACGCACAAGGTCTATATATCCATCCTCAATCTGGACTTATTTTCAATCCCAATACTAGAGTTGTTGTTGCTTTTAAAGATCAAGACGACTGTGTTTTGCCGCTCACCGCCGAGCACATTGAACTATGCAATCAGTATGGGTTTGAATATAGAATAGATGAAGATTAATTTTACGAGGTTTAAACAAAATCATAGTTGGTTGGATTATTTTTGAAGAAAATATATTCTGTAAAAATATATTTTCTTTCAAGAGATATACTGATTTTTGTAGATTTTTGTAGATTTTTGTAGATTTTTGTAGATTTTTGTAGATTTTTGTAGATTTTTGTGAACTTACTTTTACAAAAAGAAACTATTATTTCTTTGACAGTATTTAAAGTTGTCGAAGAATAAAATTCCTCATATTTTCTGCACTTACTGTATAAGGCACTACGATAAGTTTAATATTATTCTCTTTACATAAATATTTCTTGATAACATCACGATATTGGCTTTCTCGGAAATCACTAAACGACGCATGAAATTTTGGGGTATACTCATAGTGCTGTCGGCCGTTGTATTCCGCAGCAATTTTTAATTCTTCATTGAAGCAATCTAATTCCAACTGTCTGCCTGTAATTGGCGATTTCATGAATAAAGGTCTCTGAGAAGAGAACGGTTTCTTAAAAATATCTTCCAAAATCTGACATACCAGCGCCTCGCCTTTGGATCTCGGTAACTGAGTTGGTTTAAACGTCGTGTCTCCTGGATGGTTACTCCAAAGGTTTAACAGAAAATCTTGGCTTGGTGTTTTAAATGTTCCAGGTGTACCTTCCGAATAGCGGAAAATTATAATAATCAGTAAAATAATACAACAAATTATAATAAATGTTTTCATGATATTATTAGAAATGCTGATCAGCATTTTATTTAGATTTTAAAAATGACATGTGAATGTTTCGATTTATATTTTTCAATCAATGAACTGGTGTACGATTGCCTGGAGACGTTAAAATTAACCGATTTAACAATCTATCAGGATGCAATCATTATTCGGCACGAGTTATTTGTAAAGAATTTTTGTCGAGATAAATTTCTTCGCTGGTGTGCTCGGCACACAAACGATATTAAGATGAGAAATAATAATATCATGATACTCCCTTCTCATTCCCGGATACTTAAAAAAATTTGGAATTCATTACATTCTGCAACAAAATCTCGTATTTGGACATTTCTGGAAATGAAACATTGCTGTGAAACTCACACCGATGCTGAAACCTTACACGATACTTTATCTGATACTTTATCTAACACTGTTTCTAACACTGTTTCTAACACTTTATCTGATACTGTGTTTTAATAAAATGAGAGTATTAGAGTTATTCTCCGGAACGAAAAGCGTTGGTAAGGTTGCACGAGTGCTCGGTTGGCCCGTCGTGTCTCTCGATTTACACGACGCCGATATAGAAACCGATATCATGAAATGGGATTATACGGTGTATCCTCCGGGTTACTTTGATATTGTCTGGGCATCGTTCCCATGTGAAACTTTTAGCGTTACCCGTCAAAGTAATATTGGTCGAAGAGGAAAGAATGGAGCGTTGTGGACACGGGAACGGCTCGACAGAGAAATGAGAGAAATTGGCTTGCCGTTTTTAAGAAAATCAGAAGAAATTATAAATTATTTTAAACCCAAATATTATTTTCTAGAAAATCCAGCCACCGGACATGCAAAGAAATTTATCTCCGATAAACCCCTTTTTGTTGTTGATTACTGTCAATATGCTCCATCGTGGGGCTACCGGAAACGAACTGCGATTTGGACCAACGTCAATGGTTTTACACCCAAGAAATGTTTTCCTCAAACGTGTAAAGCGACATTTCGTCATTCTGGAACGAGAAAATTCCGACATAGATTATGCACCGATTCCGGCAATGCTGTTAAAGGAACAATTGGAACAACGACCCGAGATCGATATAGAATTCCTCCTCAATTAATTTATGAGCTTTTTTCCCTTTGTAATAAAGAATAGTATACAAGTATACAAGTATACAAAATGAAAGGGTATCAATAGTTTTTGAAATGAAAATAATAAACAATCGCATTCTTTTAAGTTTTTGTGTGAAATGAAAAATATAATAAAAGATTCTTGTCTCTGTATTATTTCTTAATAAACAATCGCGTTCTTTTAAGTTTTTGTGTGTGAAATGAAAATTTAAAACCCCTAACTGCTTGAAATAAGAAATAATGAAGATTGTTAAAATTGCAATAATTGTAACTTATTTTGTATCTTTGGTTAATGTAGCTGTAGTCTTAAAAAGAGCACCACAGGAAAGGAAAATAGTTGTCCGGAAAACGTTACTGATGGTGCCCTTGTTTAACTGATTATTTTTTCAGTATAATAAAATGTCGTCTCACTTTAATGTATCTCCTCCTGTTGGCCGGGTAATTCGATCTGATTTCACTTCTAGTGGATACCTAAAGAGTATTTATATTCCAGCTTTGGTTATGTTCACAACCAAAACCACCGATTATGCCACAATTCAGTTTCAAGCATTTGCGGAAACATATTCTATTCAATGTTACATAGGGTATCCCATGGACGGAACCCGTGCTGACGAATTGGCTTTAAAAGAAATTTTAGCTCAGGCTGTCGGAAAGAACGATATTCGCTTCCCAGTGTACATCCTCTACGGTGCGACAAAGAAGAGCGTCTATGACATGAAACCCCTTACTGCGAGTGCTCTTAGTTCATTTGTGGTGAGTAATATTAATTAAGTCTTTAAAAATTAGATATGTTAAGAAAATAAATATTTTCTTAACATATTTCAGGTATCTAAGAGAAATTTTGTTACATTCTGTTACATTCTGTTACATTCTGTTACATTTTGTTACATTTAGTTACATTTTGTTACATTCTGTTACATTCTGTTACATTCTGTTACATTCTGTTACATCTAAGCAATTTATGCTCGCATGCTACATCTTTACATGTTTCATGACATTTGAGGAAAACAATAATGTCTTGATTAATTGGGGCTGGCGCCGTGTAAGATGGGGTTACTGGAGCTTCTTCTTGGAAACATTTAATATTGGTCATGGAAGGTTGATGAACCGTCGAAAATGAAGGAACGGTATTTTTACATTTATTTGTTATGGAAAACTCTGATTGTTGTGGTGTGTCAGACACAGTAAAACTCGTTGGCGTGTTCTGATTTTCCGAAGTACATTTCACCGTTTGATAAACAGGTCGCACAGTCGATGTAAAGCTAGGAAACATTTTTATAAGACCTACAGAAATTATTTTTACACTTGAAAAATACCAAGTGTAATGAATGAAATTTATATTATTTTTCCTAATTTTAAAAAATGTCGGTTAGTCGTGTAAAATTTAACGAAACTGTTATCGTTCATACTTTGCCCTATGAAGATCGTGTAAACTATCATTTCTTGGACAGTGTTAGGGCAAGAGTTCAGGCAGAAATGTTAATGAAAAAATTACGAGCTAGGTTAGAAGACGTTTCGCACCAAGTAATTCCCGGGAGATCCTATACGCTGGCCGAACGTGTCGAGGAAATTAAAGCTGCTAATTTAACCACCGAAACAATTTGTAATGAAGAAACTGAGGATACAACAATTGAGGGTTCTTATGATTCTGAAATTTACACTTCATGTGAAGATCCTTGCGAGGACATTGATGAGGATTCAGATTCGGACCCATGCGAAGATCATGATGAAGATGAAGATTCAGACGAGGATTCAGACGAGGATTCGGACTCTTGCGAGGAACCCCCGGGTAATCAATGTTATGATGATAGTGAAGAAGATTCTGATTTGGAGATTGTATTCAGAGAATAAAAACTAAAATTTACTTAGAATGTAAATTTTAGTTTTATTCGTAGAATGAGTAAAGGAACGATTGGATATTTAGAAAAAGGAAAATATTAATACTTCTTAAAACTCAAAGGTTTTGTTCTGGTATATAATAGAATCCCTTGAGTTTTCTCCTCAGGATACCTAAAGGAAACTTTCTTTCATATTAAAAATGCTACTTATACCTTTTATTATAATTTTCTTGAATATAAACTTTGGTGAGTTTAGAGATGATATAATAACATGGCAGAATTTTAAAATCGATATTTGTAGTTTCTTTGATCAATTTGACTCTTGTGCGCAAGCAATCTGTAAAACGTATGATAAATCAGAGTGGTTAAAATCAACCTGTAAAATTTCAATGATGCATCCTGCAATCAATACTACAAAATTTATCCACAGAATTATACCTGATTTTCATCCTCCCAAAGTGTGCCCCGTGTGCACCACCCCGGCTCCCAAGACGTGTCCCACCACCCGGAAACCCACCCCGTGCCCCAGGTGCACCACTCCCAAGCCCAAGACGTGCGCGACGTGTCCCAAGTGCACCACCCCCAGACCCAAAACGTGTCCCACCACCAAGAAACCCACCGCGTGTCCAAAGTGCACCACCCCGGCGCCCAAGACGTGTCCAAAGTGTTTTAATATTAATATTGAAGAATAAATCAAATGAATATTAATATTAAAACGTATGGATATTCTTTTTTTAACCGATTTACATATTAAGATTTCTTCGTTCCCTCAACTTGATGGGTTGGAACAATTTCTTCAAAAATGGTTGGATGAAAATACAGTTTCGTTAATCGTTATAGGAGGTGATACTTTAGATACCCACGAGAGGGTATGTGTACACGCACTTAACCGAGCATGTAAATTTATAAAATTTCTCACTCGGTATGCCCCTTTAATTATTCTTGTTGGAAATCACGACTATATCAACAACAGTCAGTTTTTAACAGATAATCACTGGTTGAATGTGTTGAAAGAGTGGTCTTTGGTCACAGTTGTGGACCATGTCGTGGATCAACGCGTGGGAAATAAAATGTTGCTGTTTGTCCCCTATGTTCCTGTGGGAAAATTTGCAGACGCAATAGCCACATCATCCGTACAAAATCCGTCTTTAATTTTTGCGCACCAGGAATTTAGAGGATGCAAGCTAGGCTGCATTATTTCCTCAAATGGAGATATCTGGAATGGCGCGCCGGTAATATCGGGTCACATTCACGAACAGCAATCGGTGGGGGACAATATTACGTATCCGGGAGCCTCTATTTGTCACGGGACGTCGGCCGTGTCCCCGGGTCCGTGCTGTGTTTCTCTAAATGGAAAAATTACATACCTGGGACACGAAACAACTCTGTCGTTGAAAGTCATGAACGTTCCCGTTTCGGTCGAACAAATAACTCAAACAAATTCTAAAATATGTTTACGAGGTTCAAAGACAGACATATTAATGACCACCAAGAATCCGTCTTTGAAACCATTCTTGCAGGGTGTCAAAGTAAATCTCCTGGAAACAGTTTTTGAGGGTGGCAATTGGGAGGATCACGTACTTAAAAATTTAAAGACAAAAGTCATGAAGGACGACTGGGAGGAGATATCGCGTCTTGCCGTGTAATTTGAATAAAGTTTCACGACAAAGCTTAAAACCAATTATGATCTATGCTGATGCGCAAAACACTATGGAAGTCTTTTACTTGTGTGTCGGACTCTTGATTTTTCTTCTGTTTCTTGTTCCTTTATTTAGCATATACTTCTTTGTCCGCTATTGTTTACAGAATCAAGAGTTTGAACCGATAGAGGAAAGAGTTGTTAGATACAATGTGACTCAGTCCTCAGATCTCGTCGAGGACGTAGAGGCAGCAGAAGCAAAACTTATTATGAGCGGAAATGACAAGAATTGTTCCATTTGTATGGACAAAATGGAGTTGCTCGGTTGTTTACCTTGCGGGCACGTCTTCCACAGTGAATGTATCTACGTGTGGATCACAAAACATAAAACATGTCCATTGTGTCGAGAATCTATTTATAAGACATCTGGATGTGATATTGTCAATGAAGAATAAATGTAATTACAAGCAGATTTTTTTATAGAAAAATAATAAAACAATTCAGGCGGATTGTTTTATTGTTCATTGTTTGGGAAATTATATGTTTGGGAAATTATATGTTTGTAAACTTCCAACCCAGTTGATTAAAAATTTTCCTGCAAATATCATCGTGATGTCTTTTACGATCTGAAGTTTTGAGAAATGTAAAGTCGTCCACGGCACACGGGTGATCCAAACTCCTAAGCAATTGAAAGAGGATATACTGGATGTTCATGAAATTCTTTCTGTTGTTGTACGGTTTCATTTCGTCGTAGACGTCCACAAGCTGTTTGAACCGATCGAGAAGTTTACCTTCCAAATGTTTAATAGAATCAAAATATTCACCGCGAAGTTTATAATAAATTAAGTTTGTGTTCTCATAATGACGAGAATATTTTAACTCTCGCAGAAAAGCAATGATATGTGCCTTGGTTATTTTTTTATAACGTTCCGCGCCAATTGTATTTTCATCGATGAGTTTATATGCAGAAAACTTTTTGTCAAGATTCTCCAAAACATTTTCTGGTATGGATGTATTCTGGCGACCTTGATACTGTTTGATGCAATCCTTAAAATGCGTGATTCGGGAGTAAACAAATTTGGATACGATATTGACGCGAGAAAAGTCACGTGACGTCAAGCGAGGTTTACCAAAATATTGGAATGCGCTACATTTCATGCAGTATTTATTTTCGTCTTCAATAATAAAGTCATTGGAAGTTAGACATTCATAGCAGACATCCCTGTCGATTCTAGTTTCGGTGAACGAGAGATCCAGGTTCCATTTGTGTACCTTTATAATTTCCCTAACAATTTGCAAATAGCTGTTTTTCAGAAAGATTACATCATCTGAAATTCTATTGGTATTTATAGCATTAATTATCCCTTGAATAATTTGTGCCGTTTGTGCAATGTAAATATTTTTCTCCTGGAAAAGATAATTATTTTCAAACAAGGACAACAAATCCATATTTATCGTTAATAGAAACTGTAGCATTTTACCAGTAAAGTTCCATTTAATAAAAAAGTATACTTGTAAAAACAATGCCTGCGTATTCTATGCAATCTTGGCGATTCTTGTATGATACCTTACCCCCACAATCAAACAATGAAGAAATCGAGGACGACGAGGAAATTTTTGTCGAGGGAGATAGTCTGTCTACCCTGTTTGATAAGCCTGTAATGATCAATTCAGGTTCTAGACATAAAACTATATATTATATTGAATTATCCGTGTTGCGGCCCACTAGGGTGGCCAATACCCAAATCACAGATCTATTTGAGAAAATAAAACCCATACGTTATCAGGAAGCCATGAATCATGGCTGGAACGGCGATGCAACAAATTCCTTTGCTGTACTCAAGGACTCGACAATCGCTGTTCGAGACAGCATAGCGGGAACGTCGTGCGCAATTCCCGGGAAACAAGGAGTAAAAGGAGGTGTCCATCATTGGATTATTAGATGGAACCCCAAAGGACACGGTCTGCATCCGGTGATAGGAATAGGCACAGAAGACACGGTATTAGAGTCTAGGATATACGAGCCTCTTGTGGGAAGAGACTCTAATTCTTTTGGCTGGCATCTTCGTAGGTTATGTACTCTTCATCACTTTAAAGATCCAAATAAAACTTTTTGCCCCAGCTATCCAGGACTGCAATTCAGAAACGCCGATGGACAATTTGAGCTAGGCTCAGAGATCTCTATGATTTTAGATTTAGAAGAAGGGACTTTAGGATTCAGTGTCGATGATCTCTATCTGGGACATGCCTTTACAGGTATCGTGAGAGATGGTCGGCGCTATTACCCCATGGTGAGTTGTACGTGGGGTCATGCACAAATACAACTTCGTTATATGGGCGGCTTTTACCCCAAACCCGCTTCGCTGCTGTCGCAAACAAAACGCATGGTTCCCAAGCGTACGACCGATTTGTTAGAAAGCACATTTGCGTTTCCGCAATCCTTTTTGGACATGCCCTCGCAACCAGAACCTGAAAATATGAGACAAAAAAGAATAAACTTTATTTCAGAACCTATTGAAAAGAAAAAATTAACAGATCTCTGCGGTGTAGATCTTCAGGTTGCCAGACGGCTACGCAGAGCCGGCTTTGATGATGCGTCGATGATTCTAGGACAATTTTTGCTGTTTTACAAAGACGTAAAAGATTTTACAGATTGGTTTAAGGAGGTCGGTGGAGCCACGACAAAACAAGCAAAGGAATGTCATGAATGTTTAATGAGATGGTGTGAAAACTTTTTGTAAACTTTTTGTAAACTTTTTGTAAACTTTTTGTAAACTTTTTGTAAACTTTTTGTAAACTTTTTGTAAACTTTTTGTAAACTTTTTGTAAACTTTTTGTAAACTTTTTGTAAACTTTTTGTAAACTTTTTGTAAACTTTTTGTAAACTTTTTGTAAACTTTTTGTAAACTTTTTGTAAACTTTTTGTAAACTTTTTGTAAACTTTTTGTAAACTTTTTGTAAACTTTTTGTAAACTTTTTGTAAACTTTTTGTAAACTTTTTGTAAACTTTTTGTAAACTTTTTGTAAACTTTTTGTAAACTTTTTGTAAACTTTTTGTAAACGATATTTTAGTGTGAGAAATCCCCCTACAAGTATCTTATTTTTTATTTCCCTTCTGTGGTTCAGAAGGGAAATATTTAACATCTCACTATGAAAGACAATGAATCAACAGTAATTACAATAATTACAATAATTCCAAAAATTTATTCTACACCTTATAATTTATTGTTGATTCATTGTCTCTCAAAATAAATTATAAGGTATCTCATTTACCACAGGAAAATTAGGGCTACATAATTGGTTTTTAAACAAATAAAAAATATATTTTTAGAAAATATGACCAATATTACTCACATGCAACATGCCTTTGCAATCGCAGAACAAGTATTTTCTAAAAAAATTACACCATCGTTGTGTGAACATGAATACGAAAACAACGAATGTATACAGTGCGGCAGTATGAGAATAAATTATTTTATAGATACCCCCGTTTGGGGACCGTTCCACGAGATTCGAACCGAGGATGCTTTTTATTTGCACCCGTCTTTAGACAAAAAACTCGTTTGTGTCGCTTTGGATATCTTTGGAGGACTTAACACAACCCAATTTCGAACGTACAAGAAGAAAATTATATTAATGGCGTGTTTCTTGTACGCTTGCGCAGAATTTGACCTGATGTATTTTTACCATCAGTTTAAACTTTTAAATGTTTCCCCCAAAGAAATTCTGATGGGTATTTCTTTTGTTGAAGAATTACTTTTTTATTCTCAGACACATCTCCGTCTGGATCTCAAGCTTCATGAAATGTTTCTAGAATTAATTTCCATGGATTGCTTTACAGAATATGCAGAACCGATTTTAGCGCTGCATCCGTTGTTGAATTCGTGTTATAATAAACTTCGTATCAAATCAATCCTAAATGCTTGTATTCATTTTATCCAACCTGTTTCTGATAAAAAACCACCGGCTTTATTTACGGTCGTAAAACAGGGTATCTTTCTCTCAGTTCTTCCTAAATTATTTTCGAATATATTTTTCCAGGATCCCATTGGAACTCATTCCATGGGCCTTGCCAGTATTCAAGGCGCAGACGTGTATGTGACCCTTGAACCAATTTTACAAATTAAAAGTAAAAGAGACATGAAGCCATTTAATCATCATATGGCATCAATAGCTGCATGGAAGCCATTTTTTACAGCTGAATTTTTCCACCCAAACGGATTTATTTATCAGTCTAAAACTTCACTGTATGACTTATTTTCTTCCTTTTCACCAGACGTCATTTATAACCTTGAGAAGCCTATATTCTTTAATAGAAAAGAGAATATACCATGAACCACGGTTTATACTATCAAAAACATTATTATTTCAAGAATATAAGATCCTGTTGGAGGAAAATATACTTTTCTTTCAAGAATATAAGATCCTGTTGAAGGAAAATATATTTATTTCCCCAAATATATTATAAGATACTGTTGAAGGAAAATATATTTATTTCCCCAAATATATTATAAGATACTGTTGAAGGAAAATATATTTATTTCCCCAAATATATTATAAGATACTGTTGAAGGAAAATATATTTATTTCCCCAAATATATTATAAGATACTGTTGAAGGAAAATATATTTATTTCCCCAAATATATTATAAGATACTGTTGAAGGAAAATATATTTATTTCCCCAAATATATTATAAGATACTGTTGAAGGAAAATATATTTATTTCCCCAAATATATTATAAGATACTGTTGAAGGAAAATATATTTATTTCCCCAAATATATTATAAGATACTGTTGAAGGAAAATATATTTATTTCCCCAAATATATTATAAGATACTGTTGAAGGAAAATATACTTTTCTTTCAAGAATATAAGATCCTGTTGGAGAAAAATATACTTTTCTTTCAAGAATATAAGATCCTGTTGGAGAAAAATATACTTTTCTTTCAAGATAAATTTAAAATAAATATTTGTTGAATGGTAATATCATTTCTATTAAAATAAATGATAAGTAATTTTTATTGAAGGAATAAGTTGCAACGATTGCAAAGATTGCAAAGATTGCAAAGATTGCAACAATTGCGGAGATTGCGGAAATTGCAAAAAGTGCCAAGATTGCAAAGTGTGCTTTACGAGCGGTACAGCGAGCGGTACAGCGAGCGGTTCTTGTTTGAGCGCCAACTGTAAATGTGCATTATTTGTGCATCGTTCATTGTTCATGATGAATTTAATGATATCTTTTCACTCAAAAGAAATAAGAAGTTACCACTGATAAAATACACTTTTAATTTTGTCACAGAAGAAAAAAGTGTATTTTATCAAGATTGAAAGATTTCCTTTCACAAATAAATTAAAAGATATTGCAGATTGAAGGAACGGATCATTTTACTTGGTTTAAAGCTCATCAGTATCGGTGTCAGGATCGTCAACACACTTTTTTTTCTTGGCGAGAAGTTCGCTGCTGCATCCAAAGGTTTTCTCCAATTTTTCTCGATAATATGAAATCTTTCCGGTGTCGGCGCATTGTTCCAGGAATAATTTTGCCATTTCTTTACATTCGACCTCTGTTAAAATTTGACGGACAGGACGTTTCGATTGACTCCATAGAACAGAGAATAATATCAGTAAAACAATCAAAAGAACTAAAATTATTCTTTGCATGAATTATTTTATGAGGCGATTACAACTTTACAAAAATAATTTAACCCATAGGACTAAAAGAGGAACGTTATCGTGTTCGACAACCAAATCTTTAACCATATCAGAGACAGAGTTGTATCCGTACGACGCCTTTTCAAAGATGGGAGCGAATAAACGTTTTAGCGACGCAAGGGTTGGAGGCACAGCCAGTCGTTCTGTAACTTCTCGAATTATTTCCGTGTATACATCACCTACGGTTCCTGCGAATTTTTCTGTGAATTCCGAAATGATGACTCGCCAGACATCCTGATCGCAACCCGCCAGGAATAATTTTTCATTTTGAGTGGGAAATCTATAGTTTGCGCGATTAAATTTCTCGGTCAAGACGAGAAATAGGTCCCTGTGTTTAATGGAAACTATTTTCCACAAAAGAATCCTGTAGCGGAACCATTCCATAATTAATTGGTTTTGTGTTAAATCTGTGCAGACAAATTTTTTATCAAGGGCTGCCGGGCGAGGAACTTGCCGGCGGATATTCCGAAACATGGTAGTCAACCATTTTTCACCGAGGATTCCCGAGTGTCCTTTCCATTCTATTTCGGTGGGAAATGCTAAAAGCGACCAGATATGTGGTGCGCGGCATTTATTTAACATGAATGTGTACACCGTCTGTCGAAGCCGCGTCTGTAGGATCCCCAGGCTCTTGCGGGTTAATTCTGCGGATAAGGTCTTGATGTTACTGGTGGCCGGGGCAGGTAGGGAAAATAAACAAAATGCTTTTTTTAACCCGAATTCAGCTGGGGTGGTAAATGATTGATTGTTGATGGAAAACTTGTGCGGATAATCTAACGCGAGTCGAGGAAATGTTCGTGCTGATTGGGGTTTGACCGCCAGTGCGTCCGACAGAAATTCGGTGGTCACCGGATCTGCCGGCTGCTCAAAGAGCAGGATCATACGTTCTTCTTCAGATATGTCTGAGACATCTTCTAGGGGAATATACCCGTTCTTCCACATGGTAAAGATCTTTTCTTCTAAATGACCCGTGTAGTGGCGAAGAAACTGTTCCTCTTTGGCTCGCGTGTATTGTGATTTGTCTAAATGGGGGTATCTTTTCTCAAGAACATAGTCTAGATACCTATTCATCAATTCTGCTTTCACACGTTGAATTAATTGTGCTTTTGTGTCGCGCTGGTCCAATTCTTGAGCGGTCTCTACGATTGTTCTCAGATCTGAAAACTGTCGAATGTCTTGGAGAGACGTCGGAATGGCCGCTCGGTCCTTGAGATACCGGTATCTCAATTGCTGATAAGGAGCAGGTTCCACCGATTTTCCATCCCGGATATCTCGTTGAACAGCGTTAATCACAAAGGCCAATTCATCAACAGGAACAAATTTATTTGTGTCCGGATCGATGGGTTCCCACGCAAGAGCCAATAATTGCTGAAGGTACTTGGAGTGATCCGTATAGGGGTATTGTCTAATTTCAAGTAAATCTTTGGGAAAATATTGTTTGGCGCGACGTAACGCGGCTTCGATAGCAAATCTTTCGATGTAATTATTCAACGAAATCAGAAAATTTTTTTTCAGGACGTCAAAGTAAGTGTTGTCGTCGTAGATGGGGTAATGCATATTTAATTCTCTTGGAATTGAAAGATGAGCCGCATCTTCTGCGAGTGTGTATCCGTTTTCTCGAAAATATATGCTCAGCAATCCAAACGGATAGTGAGAAGGGTTAGCAATCTTGAGATGCATATTTTAGAATATTCTTGATAATGTTATTTTACAAAATTAATTATTTATAAAGAATAACCATGATAATTTTCCAGTTATTAAACGCAATTATCGGCAGTGGGTTGCTGGGAATCTCTGCAATCTTCAAACAAGCCGGGATACTCGTTGGTACGGGGATCCTTCTCACCGTAAGTTGCTTTGTTATGGGTTCCGGACTGTTTCTCGTGCGAAAATTACCGACGGAACCCAGCCCAGGAACATCGCTTTCGGCACATCTGAAAGTTAAAGACGGCTGGTTAAGAAAACTTTGTTTATTTATTATAACTTTTGGAGTCGTCCTGCAAGAGAGTGGTGCGCTCGTGAGCTACATCTATATCATAATTAGCAATTTCCGAACGTTGCATCCGTTGGTGGTGGGAACTTTTACATTTATTATTTTGTTGGCTATATCAACGGCAAACGTGTCAAAGATCAGCGGTGTGTCTATTTTGGCCATGAGTGTATTTCTCATTTATAAATTGGTGTTTATCGCCATGCCAGAAGCCAACATTTGCAAGAATTCTTCCATCGAGCAATACAATTCCAGCATGTTGATTATATGGAAAGGTGTAGCAACGTGTTTCTTTGCCACTGTATGTCACACGACTCTGGGAACCCTGACGTGTATATATGGAAAACGTCGCGCACAAATTCATTATATTTTGGCTATGGTAGCGGCCGTAGCAATCTATCTCACGACAGCCATTACAGATTTTTTTATTTTCAGTCAGATTGAAGACAATATCATCGACGAGTTTATAAGATGCATCCCGGGAGCCTTTTTTATCGTCCAGTTTTATAAATTTGGAATTCTCACGACCATTCCAGTGTCTTTTATTAGCCTCTGCGGTGAATTCCCAAAGACGAATCACGTTCTCTTAAAAGGAGGGTTCCTCATCTTTGCCATTATTGCGGCAAATTTCGCGACATCTCTCGGATGGATCCTTTCGGTCTTTGGGTTTGCCGCAGGACTAATAAATACTGTTCTCGTGCCGATAATCATGAACGTATGTTAATCTTAAAATGAAAGCAATAACGTTTATATTTGTGCTTGTTGTCGCTGTTGCATCGCTGGTGGGTCTTTATTTTTGGTTCAATCCGCCGTTGTTAAATACACGGGGTCCGATGGAATCCAGGGATCCTCCTCGAGGCATAGAGCTCGAAAAAATTTTTAAGTCAGAAAGTAGTTGCGAGGAGTGCGGATTAACGTCTCTCGAGCATTAAATCTGGGCGACAGACAACGTTTGTGTCAATAAATGGACGGCTTGATTCAGCGTCAGTTTCCTTTCCGTTAGAATAGCCTGTAATTCTTTGGCAATATGCATAATCCAATTCTCAAGACAAACAGAAATATAATTGACGGCTTCGGGGGTAAACCGTTGCGTGTTTTCGTTTAAGAGGTTTATCCCGTTCAGTTCCTCTGCCTGAAGTTTATCGCTGTCCATCAGAAAAACCAGATCCTTAATGTCTATCGTATTGGGTTTAATGGACTTGAGGGCAAATAATTTCTTTGAAATACGATACATGAACGGTAGTATATGCGTTTGAAATATAATCGAAAACATCCAAGACGGCTGTGTTATATTGGAAAATTTATTATAAAATCGATGAATCTGATTCACCTTCGTTTGTGTTGGCAAGAGAGTTTTCAGAGCTCGGTAATTCGGCTTTCCGTGGTAATCCAGTTTTACAACCGCCTGGCAAAATTCCGTGAAATAACCGCATTTGGGGTCAGATACAAAGACTTCTTTTTCTATCAATATAGCTGTTTGGATACTAAACATGTATTTATCAGTGTCCCACGGTGCCATTAAAAGCAACTTTAACATAAATATAAGGTTCACCAAGTCCCCTCTGGGTGGGTTTACAAACCCGCGATGCACATCCAAGGACATGTATTGCCGGGTTCCGAGTTTTGCGCAAACATTGGCTGGTTTTTCTTCGGCGTCGATAAAACTGCTCACTAAACCAAAATCAATCAAGAAAAAATTCCGATACTTGTCAACCATTATATTATCGTATTTGATATCGTTGTGGGTCCAACCAAATTTATGCATAAATTCCAGGATATTTAAAAGCTGAACAATCATCATCACCAAATTATTTTCCCGGTAACCTTCGTGCAAAAGCTGTTTGACAGGAAACAGTTTTTGTATCACTATAAAGTACACCTTATCAAACCCGTGAGTGTAAAGCTGTGGAATGCCCAGATGACCAAGTCCGCGGGCGTCCTTGAATTGGGACACCCGGATGTCCGTGAGAATGCTTTGATAGGCAAATAATTCTTTTGTATAGGAATGCTTTGTTTTAAAGATTTTTACTACCAGATGGTTGTCTGTTTCTGTTTCATGAACGTATGCGAATCCTCCTCGACCCAAACATTTTCCCACCTTCCAGATTTTTCCCGTTACGTCCTTAACCTCTGAAGGGCCCAAAGAATGTGTCATTTTAAATATATACAGTCATAATTTTTTGTATGAAATGTATGACTGTATGAAATGTATGACTGTATGAAATGTATGAAATGTTCTTTTTTTACCCTTTAATAGCAAAAAAGAACATTTTTTTTTACAAAAGTTCGTACGTTTTAGTGTTGGGCACCATCTTTATGAAAAATTTTGCGATGCAAGTTCTACCGATGGGCAAACATTTTTGGTATTGAGAAAGGACGTCGCCTTTTAAAATTGTTGCTCCAGGACCGTCTGCTTCGATCTCAGACGGTTCGGACGCTGTGTTCTTACAGAGATACTCCTCGACCACTAACGTTCCGGTTTCAGGATTATCCTTGAGGTCCTCGATACTGTCCCTATCCACAAAATAGAAACATTTTTGTCTTCCCACAGGATGTTCTAGAAGGATCCTCTGTAAAGGAAACAATCGCCACAAACCTATACTTTTCCCATCTAAAGTAATTTTATATTCCAATAAATTATCAGAGAAATTGCGAATCGAGATTATATAATTGGATTGAGTAGGGATAAAAAAGGTCCGCTCATATTCTCTGACGGGTATCCCCTGAACCGAAATACTAATATCGCTGTAAGTTAATTGCATTTTAAGTTACCATAATTCTATATATTTTAAGATTTTAATGGCTGTTTTATTTAGCTTTTTATCAGACGACAACATGAGATGGTCACGGACGTGTTCGAGATGGGCACAAGTTTCGCAACATGGGACAGGAATCATCTCCAGCTGTCTGTCCAATTCCTGTTCGAGCTTTTCGTAGCATGGAAGTTCGTCGTACGATACAAATTTATTTAAACGGGTGAATGTGCAAATAATATCTTTCTTCACCTGAGAAGGACACGTCGAAATTAAATATTCTGGATTTTTCAGAAAGTCTACCTTAAATTCGTAGATTGTATCTAGCGATTTTAATTTACTCCACGGTAATTTAATAGTGCACCAGCGAATCATGGAAAAAATTAAACTGTCTATATCGCTCCGAGGACTAGGACCTTTATTGGGCAGATGCATGTCCAATCCTGTAAAAATTTTTGTTCCGCAGAAGTGTTTGGCGGAGTACTCTTTATACCCATCCTTTTTCCATTTCATCGTGACCCCAAAATCACACAAAATAAAATTATCTCCGTTGTAGAGTATATTTTCAGGTTTAACATCATTGTGCACATAGCCGTTGACGTGCAGGTACCTTAACGCACGTAAGATATCTCTGACAATGCGAACAAAAGAAAAATCAGAAATATTTTCATCATCAGGAAATGAGGATTGGTATCGTCTTAAAATTAAAAATTGTTCGTTTGTGTCTTTGTTTATTCCGCCGTCTATATACTCGGGCAGATAAATAATATTTTCTCTTTCCAGTATTTCTTTTCTGCATAATTTCGTGTATATCCGCATTTCAGTCAATAGATTGCCTATTTTTATTACAAACTTCCCTGGAACCTCGCTGCATGTGGTAGAATATATACTGCTCATTCCTCCTGCATTAATATAATCGCCCTTTACCCAGCAATGACCAGAGACGGATATGTAATTGATGGCATCGTTGGATATTTTCATTTTAATAAAATGAATCACTTCTTAATGAATCACTTCTTAATGAATAATTTTGCATATCGAATGATATCTTCTTCCTTTAAGGGTGGGTTTAATTTATGTAATTTAGATTTAACAAAGGCTAACCGGTGAGAGGAAATTTTGTTGTCTCCAATTACGTAAAACCCAAGTAGAAATGCAATAGGGTTTTTTTTCCCAGCGTGTAAAACACGCTCTGCCTTATCGGCAATATGGTCTATTGTTTGGAGAGAAAATGTTATCTGAATTTGTTCTAGATTTTTATACATATTTTTTACAGCAATGTGCAAGGGTTGACGGATATAATACCTAGAAAAGGGATTTTGCATTTTAAATACAATTAATTACTCAAACTAATTCAAGAAGATTTGGCAACATTGAAAGAAAATATACTTTTCTTTCAAGATAAATTATAAGATACAATTGAAGGAAAATATACTTTTCTTTCAAGATAAATTATAAGATACAATTGAAGGAAAATATACTTTTCTTTCAAGATAAATTATAAGATACAATTGAAGGAAAATAATTTATAAGAAACTGCTGAAAGAAAATATACTTTCCTTTCAAGATAAATTATAAGATACAATTGAAGGAAAATAATATTGTAGATATTTTATTCTCGAGATAAATTATAAGATACTATTGAAGGAAAATATATTATAGATTGTTATCTCTTAAATAATTTATAAGAATATTAGTACAATAAATTATTTGGAATAAATTACAAGATACAATTGAAGGAAAATATTTTATAAATATTTTCTTCTCGAGATAATTTATAAGATATTGTTGAAGGAAAATATTATTATTATAGATATTTTCTTTCAAGATAAATTATAAGATACTGCTGAAGGAAAATATACTTTTCTTTCAAGATAATTTATAAGAAACTGCTGAAAGAAAATATACTTTTCTTTCAAGATAAATTATAAGATACTATTGAAAGAAAATAATTTATAAGAAACTGCTGAAAGAAAATATACTTTCCTTTCAAGATAAATTATAAGATACTATTGAAAGAAAATAATTTATAAGAAACTGCTGAAAGAAAATATACTTTCCTTTCAAGATAAATTATAAGATACTATTGAAAGAAAATAATTTATAAGAAACTGCTGAAAGAAAATATACTTTCCTTTCAAGATAAATTATAAGATACTATTGAAAGAAAATAATTTATAAGAAACTGCTGAAAGAAAATATACTTTTCTTTCAAGATAAATTATAAGATACTATTGAAAGAAAATAATTTATAAGAAACTGCTGAAAGAAAATATACTTTCCTTTCAAGATAAATTATAAGATACTATTGAAAGAAAATAATTTATAAGAAACTGCTGAAAGAAAATATACTTTCCTTTCAAGATAAATTATAAGATACTATTGAAAGAAAATAATTTATAAGAAACTGCTGAAAGAAAATATACTTTTCTTTCAAGATAAATTATAAGATACAATTGAAGGAAAATAATATTGTAGATATTTTATTCTCGAGATAAATTATAAGATACTATTGAAGGAAAATATATTATAGATTGTTATCTCTTAAATAATTTATAAGAATATTAGTACAATAAATTATTTGGAATAAATTACAAGATACAATTGAAGGAAAATATTTTATAGATATTTTCTTCTCGAGATAATTTATAAGATATTGTTGAAGGAAAATATTATTATTATAGATATTTTCTTTCAAGATAAATTATAAGATACTGCTGAAGGAAAATATACTTTTCTTTCAAGATAATTTATAAGAAACTGCTGAAAGAAAATATACTTTTCTTTCAAGATAAATTATAAGATACTATTGAAAGAAAATAAATTATAAGAAACTGCTGAAAGAAAATATACTTTTCTTTCAAGATAAATTATAAGATACTATTGAAAGAAAATAATTTATAAGAAACTGCTGAAAGAAAATATACTTTCCTTTCAAGATAAATTATAAGATACTATTGAAAGAAAATAATTTATAAGAAACTGCTGAAAGAAAATATACTTTCCTTTCAAGATAAATTATAAGATACTATTGAAAGAAAATAATTTATAAGAAACTGCTGAAAGAAAATATACTTTCCTTTCAAGATAAATTATAAGATACTATTGAAAGAAAATAATTTATAAGAAACTGCTGAAAGAAAATATTAATCATCTATCATTTTTAAAGATCTTAGAATACATTTCTGCATGATTGCTTTTGATGGATGTGATGAAAGAACAGCTTCTTTACTTAATGTAATCACCGAAGGTTGTGATTTTAATCGTTTTAACGCCGAATAAATTTTAGAATAATCACCCTGAAAATTTGCAATGAGACAGTAGAGGGGTTTTAATAAAACCGCTTCTTTGTTTGTTGAAATAAAATCTCGCAATCCTGAAAAGGTACCTTCTTTGAAATCAAACATTAGACTGCACGCCAACATAAATGCATCTTTGAGCGATCGTTGTGCATCCATTGTGTCAGATGGTTGAAAAAGCGGGATGTAAAAATCGTCTTTGAAAGTCCAGATGGAATGTTTGTTCCATAAATCAGGGTGATAGATCTTTTCTTTATCAAGAAACTCGACCGTCAGTGTTATTGTTTCAAAAAATCTCCGAAACTGGCTCTTCTTCAAAGACGTTAAAGCATCGTAACGTGGAATAACATACATGTACTGACTTTGTTTTTTTGTTAAATGTATGGGTGGTATAAAATTTACCCAGTGCGGCTTTGTGTAAAACAATCGCAAAATAGTATTGTTGATTTTAGTTTGGGCAACCATATAATTGCTGTATGTTTCATTTTCAAAATAAAAAACATTCTTCAATGTTGTACTGGGATATATTTTTGTCATCCTTTTTTAATTAACAATATCACGCTTATTATTCTCATA
Source organism: Rhabdophis nuchalis (assembly GCA_039707465.1). Taxonomy (NCBI): domain Eukaryota; kingdom Metazoa; phylum Chordata; class Lepidosauria; order Squamata; family Natricidae; genus Rhabdophis; species Rhabdophis nuchalis. The sequence continues at coordinate 8,653 of JBDLLF010000233.1, read as the reverse complement.
ATAAGGGCTTCACTTCAATTGTAAATACAATTGAAGTGGATCCTCTCATTTTACACAAGGGGAAAATGTCTAAAAACATCTTACCCTTGAAACCTGGGCTTTTTCTCAAACGGACTATAGGACCGTCTTTGGTAGCCCGTGACCACCACTGAAAAATATACCTACATGAAGTGGGTATTTTTATACAAAAAATAACTTTTATAAATACTATAAAAATCAAAATGCCAATTTTTATTGCGTATGATATGTCTAATGTGTCGGCAAACAAGAGCATTATAGTAGATGGTTCCATTGAAGATGCTAAAGAAATATTCAAGCCCGGAGATAAAGTGTATATGAGACACAAGTCATGGAACAGCATCGAATGGCCGGGAATGTTTGTACCGCGTTTTATTCCAGTTCCGGGAAGTACATTACCGGCAAATCTAGCCATGTACCTAGATATATATCGCCGGGAAAATGCCATTAAACCTTTTGATGAAAAGGCAAATAAAAATTTTGAGAAAGCGTGTCGTGTTCTGTATGGAGTGAGCATCGATGTAAAGTACATTCCTGCTCAATTAGGATCCTGGGAAATACCCAAAGAAAATGTCAAAGAGGCCGTCGTAGACTGGAACGACCGTGTTCGGATCCATAATTGGGCACTGCAAGCTCCCTCCATTTCACGAAATGGAGCTCTTATTCCGGGCGCCGATTATAAAACAGTATTTTACAACGACTTTGAACCCAATACCTTTTGGCTCGCTAGATGGATTTACAAATCAAAACATTTTTTTGCGACGCTGGCAGAGCCTTATTTTGAAAATGTTTCGCATCTATTTGATGAATCCCGGCAGGACGACAGCATCTGTCCGAAATCAGTGGGAATGGAACTAGACACCTTTGGGAATTCCCGAGAAGTTGTCTACGATGACGCCTCTTCAGATTCCGATTCAGACGTAGAAAGTTTGACCGAATTTGCCGAGGATCTTGATGTTGATGTTGATGTTGATGATACTGGTGATGTCGGTGGTGATACTGGTGATACTGGTGATACTGGTGATACTGGTAACGATGACGATGATACACCCACAGAAATCAACAGCGACGGAATCGAGTTTGACCTTTACACAAATGAAGAAAGAGTCATTATGCCATTGGGCTACATGACCCCACGATCCGTCGAATGGCAGTATATGATGGAAGCGATCACCAGTAATTTTGTTCAGGTAAAAAATCTTCTAAAGGTTCGCGATTTAACCATTAGAGATTTTTATACCATTTTAGGAGCGTTTAGAATACATAGAAAATATTCGGTTGGGGCGCATAGATTGCTTAGATATATCCGCCAACGACTTTTTCAGGATCTATCTGAACCAATGTCTGGTTTATCTATTTCTTCTGCTCGATAGGCTTTGAACATGAATTGGAATATTTGTCCGACCCGGTGATACTGTATGGAATATGAGCATACTGTAAATCCGATTGTCCCAAAATGGAAAGCATAAGTTCTGTTCCTTCAGTGTGTTGATAGAGATCAACAGGCGTAACATGGAAAAACGGGTAGAGTTTGTCACGGACGCTGTGATCGGCATCTTCCATGATATCAATAATATAAGGACTTTCCCGGCAAATTAATTTACAACGAGTATTTTTTATCATGAAACTAACCACGTAAAATTTTCCAAAACGAGTCACTTCAGGTTGAGGCCATGCGATGAGGGACAAGATAGCAGATCGAGTCATCCAGAAAATCCAATAGATTGACCTGAAAAATCCCAATTGAGCAACTATATTAAAAAAAAAAATAACTGATAAAATAATCTTATTAATAAAGGATGGCATTTTATTAATAGTGTTTAAATTCCCGAGGATCCAAACCCAGCGTCGCCTCGTTCGTCCGAGTCATTCTGTTCCAAGGAAAACACCGGTACCACTTCCGGGATGGAACATTTCTCGCAAATGAGTTGAACGATACGATCATCCTTATTTATGACAATAGACTGGCTGCTGTAATTGATGAGAACAGCGTATAAAGGACCTGTATAATCCTCGTCGATAACGCCGCCAGAAAGCACAAGACCTTTGACGGCCAAACTCGAACGGATTGCTAAACGGCCATAATGACCAGATGGAATTTTAACACTTATCCCTAAATTAAATTTATGTACAGTTCCAGGTTCCAGGGTCAAATTCTCCGGTGAAGAAATATCCAAACCGGCCGACAATTTTGTAGCACGAGAGGGATATTTACTATCCCCAAAATGATAGAGGTATAATCGTTCGGGCATTGTTTAAGAAATAATTCGAGAGCCCCATAAAATATTTCATAATGCGAAAAATCTGTCTCGGATTTCCATGTCCCATCTTTTGTAATACTTCTTATAGGTTGTTGATGGGAATTTATCCTATTCGAATTTATCTTGAAAAAAAAGTATAGTTTCATTCAATAGTATCTTGTAATTTATCTTGAAAGAAAAGTATCTATAATAATAATATTTTCCTTCTTCAGCAATATTTTATAAAGTATCTTGAAAGAAAAATATTCTTCAATAGTATCTTATAAATTATCTCGAGAAGAAAATATCTATAAAATATTTTCCTTCAACAGGATCTTATAATTTATCTTGAAAGAAAATATTTCTTTTTAATTCCAAATAATTTATTTTCAGAATTTATTTTGAGAAATTATTTTCCTTCAACAGGATCTTATAATTTATCTTGAAAGAAAATATTTCTTTTTAATTCCAAATAATTTATTTTCAGAATTTATTTTGAGAAATTATTTTCCTTCAACAGGATCTTATAATTTATCTTGAAAGAAAATATCTCTAATAATATACTTTCCTTCAATTGTATCTTATAATTTATCTTGAAAGAAAGTATCTATAATAATTTATTTTCCTTCAACAGGATCTTATAATTTATCTTGAAAGAAAATATCTCTAATAATAATATTTTCCTTCTTCAGCAATATTTTATAAAGTATCTTGAAAGAAAAATATTCTTCAATAGTATCTTATAAATTATCTCGAGAAGAAAATATCTATAAAATATTTTCCTTCAACAGGATCTTATAATTTATTCCAAATAATTTATTGTACTAATATTCTTATAATTTATTTAAGAGATAACAATCTATAATATGTTTTCCTTCAATTGTATCTTATAATTTATCTTGAAAGAAAGTATCTATAATAATAATATTTTCCTTCAACAATATCTTATAAATTATCTCGAGAAGAAAATATTTCTTTTTAATTCCAAATAATTTATTTTCCTTCAACAGGATCTTATAATTTATCTTGAAAGAAAATATCTCTAATAATAATATTTTCCTTCAGCAATATTTTATAAATTATTTAGCCAAGTAAGAAGTATCATAAGAAGTATCATAGGAAGTATCATAAGAAGTATCATAAGAAGTATCATAAGAAGTATCATAGGAAGTATCATAAGAAGTATCATAGGAATATACAGATTTATAAAACCATGACATATAAAACATTAGTTTTACCAGGCAATGGTATCAAAGGTATTTACACTCTAGGTGCGTTGGAAAGTTTAGGCGACAGGGGAAAGCTCGATGAAATCGAGAATTACATTTCGGTTTCTTCAGGTTCTATAATTTCAGCACTTTTGCTTATGGGAATGCGTCCCATTGAAATACTCGCACGAGTTTTGAGCAAAAGTTTATTCCAAAAAGTTGGCCGTGTTTCTATGGCTGGTATTGTGAACGGAGCATCTATTTTTAATTTCGACCCCATCGAAAATGAAATAGAATCTATCTTTATGGACTGTATAGGCAGGGTCCCAACTTTCATGGAATTTTATAATCAAACAGATAAGATATTTGTTTGCTTAGGGTTTGACGCAACTCATCATAAAGTTATTTATTTTTCCAAGGATACCCATCCTGACGTTCCTGTTATAAAAGCTATTCGTGCGTCGTGTGCCTTTCCGCTTTTGTTTGACGCAGTAATTATCGACGATCAATTCATTGTCGACGGAGGTGTGGGGGACAACTACCCGCTGACCTGGACCCTCGAACATTTTGTCGGTCCTATTTTATCCATACACGTCCGAACAGCACCCAAACCAATTAAAAAGGACACCGCACGGTTAACGATTTTAAGAGAATTATTTTCGTTTGTTGTCAGAAGACCCGATCTCCTCGAGCTGGAAAAACACGCCGATAAATTAACCGTTGTAAAGATTCAGATAGGGGATGCTAATTTTTTCGACTTTTCCAGCAGCGATAGGACGTATTTAGATCAATTTGATCAGGGATACAATAGCTGTAAATTAATCAAAGTATAAACTTATCCGAACAAATGCTTGAAAGTGTGTTTTGTGCTCTGTTGCACAATTCCTGCGATAGTCTCCGAACCAGATGTTTCCAACGATCGCGTTATTATATGCGCCAATATGGAGAAAATTAACAAACCGACGAGTTTCAACTCGGGCTCGATTTTTGTTTCTGTAAAAATTGCATATTTTTTCCCTAATTCGTAGAGAACGCTATTATAATTTTCCATGTTATTCAACTGATCTAAGGTAAACCCAGCCATGTCCAAACCCAATTTTCCCAAAAAAAGTTCAGAACCAAGCAGAATCATTACAAATATTTTCTTGGACTTATCTATTGTGGTAGCCATCTCAATCTTTTTGGAAATGGAAGAGTATTCTGATTCCAATTCGGCTAAAGTTAACGTCTGGCTCAGCGGGGGGATTTTAGCGTCCGGATACAGCTTTCGTAATAACTCGTACTGAAATGAAAGATACGCACGACGATCGGTCTCAGTTTCCTTGACAATGGTTGCGGGGACCTGTGTTGGCCGTGTGCCAACAATTTCTGTGACTGGTTTTCTCGTTTGTTCCATCGGTCGCCTTGTTTGAGGTTTCCTTGTTAGAACACGCTCGACGGCTTCAGTGGCCGGCTTTCGCGTAATTTCAGCGAGACGTTTTACAACGATGGTTTTGGGTTTACATTTCACAAAAATGCTTTTAACTTCTGTTTTCTCTGTCGATGAGGAAACAACACGTTGTGGATCTTCTGTGTCTGGCTGGGATTGAAACGGAACGTGTCCTTCGCTTTCAGGAGACGATGTCGCTGTATTTGGCTGAAAAGGCTCCTCGGAAATATCAGAAAGGTGTTTATTGGGGTTTTTGAGCAGATCTAAAAACATTGTATTTACTTTTTGGAAAGATTTTTCTTCCGGGAGAATTGTGTCATCTTGAGTTAAAATTAGTCTCTGATCCATTTTTAAGAATCGATTTCATTAAAGTAAAAATGGAAACAACCTATGTTACGTTTACTCAACATGATAAAGCAAATCAGTATATACCGGGTCCGTGCGCCTGTTTTAAATGCTCTGCACTCATCTCAAAGGTTCCCTGCAGAGCAGACACTAACCAAATACGTGATTGGAATATAGGCACATCCAGCTGCTGTAACAGCTGGTGCACAGATCAGAACGTATGCGTTCCTGTAAATAACGCAATTTGCAGAACTAAATCGTTTACAACAGCGAGGTGGGATAAACAAGCCCCGCATGTAAAATGTTTCTACAACACGGAAAAATTACAAGCAGATATCGAAGAGGTCTCCACACTGGTAGATCGATTTGGGATAAACCAGAGAATGATGTGGGATGTCTGCAAGTATCCAATGACAAAAGATGGAAAGAAATATAATGCCATTCATTTACCTGGGCGCAAAGGCGATCTCTGTCGGAACTGGTGGCACACCTTGGAAAATACAGAAAAGACAAAATTTATCAGAGAATATTGCGTGTGGAATTCCGATTCGCAGGACTGTAAATGCGCCAACCGGGCGACAGATCCGTTGTATTTAGAAATTAAAAAGGCCAACGCAATCAACGACGGGTGTTGGTACGCTCCCTGCGCAGATACAACTAACCAGTTCATAGAGGCGCATCTCACCAGAAAAAAATGTCCGTTGATTCATTGCTCGCAGTTTGTTAAAATAGCCAACAATGCAGGCGATGTTTCCATTAAAAACTTTAATTCTAAAATTATTTGCGGGGGATCGACTCAAGAACCTAATCCACCAGATATTCCGAAACAGCCAGAACAATCCTCTCAACCTGAACCGTCCTCTCGCCCTGAACCATCTTATCAGCCAGAACATCCCCATCAATTAGAGCCAATTCAGCCTCTCGATAATCTCGAACAAAGAAAATATTTTCTAACTATATTGGCAGCAATCGCTGTAACGGCATCTATAAGCTTAATTGTTTAGATATAATAATAAAATGACATCTAAACTTTGTGGCATATGCCAGAAACCAAATACTCTGTTTCCTGTAAACCTTTCGTGCGGTCATAAAGCACACAAAAAGTGTTTCACGCAAACGGTTATAGCAAAACCCTGTTTCATTTGCAACACAAAATTTTTAACAAAAGCAGATAAAAAAATTTTATCGAGCAAGACTCCTGAAAAGGCTGTAAAAACCATCGTTAAAACAAAGCACTTTAATGCCTCGCACATTTATATGACGACTAAGAATCCTACGCTCAAAAGAATGATGGTTTATGCTGGAGATCATCTCGAGCATGCATTAAAAGAAGAGATTGAAGGAAATAACGTCGAGGGGGTTAAATTATTGCTCCAATCGAGAAGTATTAATTTCCATGCAACATTCAACAATCAAACGCTCCTAGAAATTGCCATCGCTATGGGTGTTGAAAATATAATCGATGCAATCAAAAAAAGAATGGGTTTAACCTAATTAATTTTCTTGCAAAGGAAAATTAATTAAGTTTGGAAATGTATTCTTAAACCTGCAATTTTAAAAGGAATTATTTTCATTCAACAGTATCTTAATTTATCTTTAGAGTTAATTTCCTTTACTCCTGAAGTGAAAGAAAAGTATATCCTGGATCTTTACAGACTAAATTCCATCATTCATGGTGTTTCATTTATTTCGAAAGAAAAATATTATAAAATATTTCTTTTCCTTCAATAATAATTTTATAATATTTTTCTTTCAAATGAATATTAATTGTCTTTGGAAACATAGGAATCTACATTTCGCACAAAATCAAACCATCCTGTAACAGATCCCAAAACTAAAAACTTATCATGGAAATACTTGTCTATATAATCTGCCATAATTTGTAGCGATTCCAATTTTTGCTCTACAGCGGGTGAAAATAATATAAACGACACTAAAGAAGTCAAACGTCCCAAATTAAATACTCTGTCGCCAAAAAGAAATCCACAAACTTCGGGGACAGAGTAAGTGTTCTCATCATGATTAAGCTTGTAATTTTCTGCTATCTTCAACAATATATTGTAGACGTCCAAAGGTTCGTGCGACGATAAAAGAATTTCACAGGCAGTTTTTAACTGTTGCGCCATTTTAAGACGGCTCGTTTAACTGAATTTTTTTCAAGTTACCTAAATAAAATCACTCGATGGACTTTTACTCAACTTTTTTAAGTAAACGACCTTATTCATCAAAAGAAATTACAGATCTTTTCGAAATGGTTTTGGAAGCAAAAAAGCTATCGTCGCAGCTTATTCATCACAAGAAATGCAACCACAGTTATCATCCTAAAAAGGGTAGTTTTAAAGAACTATTTACCATTCTGGATGTTTCCGGTGAAACAAATTGTTCTGTTTGTTTCATGCAAGACCATGTTTCGCCGCCCGTCTTGACCCAAAGGATCACGGGGATTCCCAAAACTGCCGATCAGTTAATTGCCTTTATAGAATTTTATACGTGGTTGTATCGTCACATTGATTGACACGGGACAATTAACTTAGACTTTAGTGAACTTTCGAAAAACGCGACCGCTTCAATAGCCGATTGAAACGGATACCTCTCATAACGGGAGAAGACTATTTTTCTCGCCACAGGGTAAACTCGGTCAATAATATAATTTACAACTGATGCACCGGCTCCCAAATCGTACGAGAATCTCCCGTTAAAATACCACTTTTTTATATTTTCGTAAAAGCAGGTAACAGAAACCCGCCTACCTTCTCTGGATAAAAACCGTAAAAAGATATCCATAAACTGATACAATTCTCTTTTGGTTGTTACCTTCTCATGAGGAAAACAACGTAAAAGATTAAATAATTCAGCCGAAAAAAATTTATAGTGTCGTTTTTTTGTTTTGGGGTATCCCACAAATATATTAGATATTTCTCTATCAATGTTGGTAAATTTCCTAGGATTGGAAGTTTCGTCAATCAGTGGCGTGAGATACGGCTCTAAATTTGATATATAGCTCATGGTCATTAAAAGTCTTATTACATCGGCCATTGGGTCAGCGCAACAACTTGTAATAACACCGCAGTATGAAACGCTGAGATCTGCTCTAAATTTAGTTCCCTGTAAATACGAAAGCCCGAAATCTATAAAGACGGGGACTAGTCCGCAAGATGGAACCTTTATTGTCACTCCGTCGGCGATCCATTCGTTTTCTTTGTCGGTCGTTGGTAAATAAAAAAGATTGTCCCCGTGCACGTCGCCATGAGTTACGCCTTGCTCATGTAACTCTGCTAAGGCGTACAGGCCATTAACAAGAAGATAATAGGCCTCGGTGTTTGAGAGACACGCATTGGGATCAAAAAAACTTGTCAGTAAACGCCCAGATATCTTTTCCATTTCGATAAAACTGTGTTTACCAAATTTATAAT
>JBDLLF010000232.1:55000-57500 GCA_039707465.1 Rhabdophis nuchalis | reverse complement strand
TAGATAGATAGATAGATAGATAGATAGATAGATAGATAGATAGATAGATAGATAGATAGATAGATAGATAGATAGATAGATAGATAGATAGATAGATAGATAGATATGCAGGAAGGCAGGCAGGCTGGCTGGCTGGCTGGCTGTATGGATAGATAGATAGATAGATAGATAGATAGATAGATAGATAGATAGATAGATAGATAGATAGATAGATAGATAGATAGATAGATAGATAGATAGATAGATAGATAGATAGATAGATAGATAGATAGATAGATAGATAGATAGATAGATATGCAGGCAGGCAGGCAGGCAGGCAGGATAGATAGGTAGGTAGGTAGGTAGGTAGGTAGGTAGGTAGGTAGGTAGGTAGGTAGGTAGGTAGGTAGGTAGGTAGATAGATAGATAGATAGATAGATAGATAGATAGATAGATAGATAGATAGATAGATAGATAGATAGATAGATAGATAGATAGATAGATAGATAGATAGATAGATAGATAGATAGATAGATAGATAGATAGATAGATAGATAGATAGATAGATAGATAGATAGATAGATAGATAGATAGATAGATAGATAGATAGATAGATAGATAGATAGATAGATAGATAGATAGATAGATATGCAGGAAGGCAGGCAGGCTGGCTGGCTGGCTGGCTGTATGGATAGATCGATAGATAGATAGATAGATAGATAGATAGATAGATAGATAGATAGATAGATAGATAGATAGATAGATAGATAGATAGATAGATAGATAGATAGATAGATAGATAGATAGATAGATAGATAGATAGATAGATAGATAGATAGATATGCAGGCAGGCAGGCAGGCAGGATAGATAGGTAGGTAGGTAGGTAGGTAGGTAGGTAGGTAGGTAGGTAGGTAGGTAGGTAGGTAGGTAGGTAGGTAGATAGATAGATAGATAGATAGATAGATAGATAGATAGATAGATAGATAGATAGATAGATAGATAGATAGATAGATAGATAGATAGATAGATAGATAGATAGATAGATAGATAGATAGATAGATAGATAGATAGATAGATAGATAGATAGATAGATAGATATGCAGGAAGGCAGGCAGGCTGGCTGGCTGGCTGGCTGTATGGATAGATAGATAGATAGATAGATAGATAGATAGATAGATAGATAGATAGATAGATAGATAGATAGATAGATAGATAGATAGATAGATAGATAGATAGATAGATAGATAGATAGATAGATAGATAGATAGATAGATAGATAGATAGATAGATAGATAGATAGATAGATATGCAGGCAGGCAGGCAGGCAGGCAGGATAGATAGGTAGGTAGGTAGGTAGGTAGGTAGGTAGGTAGGTAGGTAGGTAGGTAGGTAGGTAGGTAGGTAGATAGATAGATAGATAGATAGATAGATAGATAGATAGATAGATAGATAGATAGATAGATAGATAGATAGATAGATAGATAGATAGATAGATAGATAGATAGATAGATAGATAGATAGATAGATAGATAGATAGATAGATAGATAGATAGATAGATAGATAGATAGATAGATAGATAGATAGATAGATAGATAGATATGCAGGCAGGCAGGCAGGCAGGCTGGCTGTATGGATAGATAGATAGATAGATAGATAGATAGATAGATAGATAGATAGATAGATAGATAGATAGATAGATAGATAGATAGATAGATAGATAGATAGATAGATAGATAGATAGATAGATAGATAGATAGATAGATAGATAGATAGATAGATAGATAGATAGATAGATAGATAGATAGATAGATAGATATGCAGGCAGGCAGGCAGGTAGGCAGGATAGATAGATAGATAGATAGATAGATAGATAGATAGATAGATAGATAGATAGATAGATAGATAGATAGATAGATAGATAGATAGATAGATAGATAGATAGATAGATAGATAGATAGATAGATAGATAGATAGATAGATAGATAGATAGATAGATAGATAGATAGACGGGTGGGTGGGTGGGTGGGTGGGTGGGTGGGTGGATGGGTGGGTGGATGGATGGATGGATGGATAAATAGATAGATAGATAGACAGCAAAACAGACAGACAGACAGATATGTAGATAGATAGATAGATGGATAGATAGACAGACAGATAGACAGACAGACAGACAGAGAGACATGTAGGGAGTCAAATAGAATAAATAGACAAAGGGATAATGATAGATAGATGATAGATAGATAGATAGATAGATAGATAGATAGATAGATAGATAGATAGATAGATAGATAGATAGATAGATAGATAGATAGATAGATAGATAGATAGATAGATAGATAGATAGATAGATAGATAGATATGCAGGAAGGCAGGCAGGCTGGCTGGCTGGCTGGCTGTATGGATAGATAGATAGATAGATAGATAGATAGATAGATAGATAGATAGATAGATAGATAGATAGATAGATAGATAGATAGATAGATAGATAGATAGATAGATAGATAGATAGATAGATAGAT
>JBDLLF010000232.1:0-32500 GCA_039707465.1 Rhabdophis nuchalis | reverse complement strand
AGATAGATAGATAGATAGATAGATAGATAGATAGATAGATAGATAGATAGATAGATAGATAGATAGATAGATAGATAGATAGATAGATAGATAGATAGATAGATAGATAGATAGATAGATAGATAGATAGATAGATAGATAGATAGATAGATAGATAGATAGACAGCAAAACAGACAGACAGACAGATATGTAGATAGATAGATAGATGGATAGATAGACAGACAGATAGACAGACAGACAGACAGAGAGACATGTAGGGAGTCAAATAGAATAAATAGACAAAGGGATAATGATAGACAGATGATAGATAGATAAGATAGATAGATAGATAGATAGATAGATAGATAGATAGATAGATAGATAGATAGATAGATAGATAGATAGATAGATAGATAGATAGATAGATAGATAGATAGATAGATAGATAGATAGATAGATAGATAGATAGATAGATAGATATGCAGGAAGGCAGGCAGGCTGGCTGGCTGGCTGGCTGTATGGATAGATAGATAGATAGATAGATAGATAGATAGATAGATAGATAGATAGATAGATAGATAGATAGATAGATAGATAGATAGATAGATAGATAGATAGATAGATAGATAGATAGATAGATAGATAGATAGATAGATAGATAGATAGATAGATAGATAGATAGATAGATAGATAGCTGGGCAGGCAGGCAGGCAGGCAGGCAGGCAGGCAGGCAGGCAGGCAGGCAGGCAGGCAGGCAGGCAGGCAGGCAGGCAGGCAGGCTAGATAGATAGATAGATAGATAGATAGATAGATAGATAGATAGATAGATAGATAGATAGATAGATAGATAGATAGATAGATAGATAGATAGATAGATAGATAGATAGATAGATAGATAGATAGATAGATAGATAGATAGATAGATAGATAGATAGATAGATAGATAGATAGATAGATAGATAGATAGATAGATAGATAGATAGATAGATAGATAGATAGATAGATAGATAGATAGATAGATAGATAGACAGCAAAACAGACAGACAGACAGATATGTAGATAGATAGATAGATGGATAGATAGACAGACAGATAGACAGACAGACAGACAGAGAGACATGTAGGGAGTCAAATAGAATAAATAGACAAAGGGATAATGATAGACAGATGATAGATAGATAAGATAGATAGATAGATAGATAGATAGATAGATAGATAGATAGATAGATAGATAGATAGATAGATAGATAGATAGATAGATAGATAGATAGATAGATAGATATGCAGGAAGGCAGGCAGGCTGGCTGGCTGTATGGATAGATAGATAGATAGATAGATAGATAGATAGATAGATAGATAGATAGATAGATAGATAGATAGATAGATAGATAGATAGATAGATAGATAGATAGATAGATAGATAGATAGATAGATAGATAGATAGATAGATAGATAGATAGATAGATAGATAGATAGATAGATAGATAGATAGATAGATAGATAGATAGATAGATAGATAGATAGATAGATAGATAGATAGACAGCAAAACAGACAGACAGACAGATATGTAGATAGATAGATAGATGGATAGATAGACAGACAGATAGACAGACAGACAGACAGAGAGACATGTAGGGAGTCAAATAGAATAAATAGACAAAGGGATAATGATAGACAGATGATAGATAGATAAGATAGATAGATAGATAGATAGATAGATAGATAGATAGATAGATAGATAGATAGATAGATAGATAGATAGATAGATAGATAGATAGATAGATAGATAGATAGATAGATAGATAGATAGATAGATAGATAGATAGATAGATAGATAGATAGATAGATAGATATGCAGGAAGGCAGGCAGGCTGGCTGGCTGGCTGGCTGTATGGATAGATAGATAGATAGATAGATAGATAGATAGATAGATAGATAGATAGATAGATAGATAGATAGATAGATAGATAGATAGATAGATAGATAGATAGATAGATAGATAGATAGATAGATAGATAGATAGATAGATAGATAGATAGATAGATAGATAGATAGATAGATAGCTGGGCAGGCAGGCAGGCAGGCAGGCAGGCAGGCAGGCAGGCAGGCAGGCAGGCAGGCAGGCAGGCTAGATAGATAGATAGATAGATAGATAGATAGATAGATAGATAGATAGATAGATAGATAGATAGATAGATAGATAGATAGATAGATAGATAGATAGATAGATAGATAGATAGATAGATAGATAGATAGATAGATAGATAGATAGATAGATAGATAGATAGATAGATAGATAGATAGATAGATAGATAGATAGATAGATAGATAGATAGATAGATAGATAGATAGATAGATAGATAGATAGATGATAGATAGATATGCAGGCAGGCAGGCAGGCAGGCTGGCTGTATGGATAGATAGATAGATAGATAGATAGATAGATAGATAGATAGATAGATAGATAGATAGATAGATAGATAGATAGATAGATAGATAGATAGATAGATAGATAGATAGATAGATAGATAGATAGATAGATAGATAGATAGATAGATAGATAGATAGATAGATAGATAGATAGATAGATAGATAGATAGATAGATAGATAGATAGATAGATAGATAGATAGATAGATATGCAGGCAGGCAGGCAGGCAGGCAGGCAGGCAGGATAGATAGGTAGGTAGGTAGGTAGGTAGGTAGGTAGGTAGGTAGGTAGGTAGGTAGGTAGGTAGGTAGGTAGGTAGGTAGGTAGGTAGGTAGATAGATAGATAGATAGATAGATAGATAGATAGATAGATAGATAGATAGATAGATAGATAGATAGATAGATAGATAGATAGATAGATAGATAGATAGATAGATAGATAGATAGATAGATAGATAGATAGATAGATATGCAGGCAGGCAGGCAGGCAGGCTGGCTGTATGGATAGATAGATAGATAGATAGATAGATAGATAGATAGATAGATAGATAGATAGATAGATAGATAGATAGATAGATAGATAGATAGATAGATAGATAGATAGATAGATAGATAGATAGATAGATAGATAGATAGATAGATAGATAGATAGATAGATAGATAGATAGATAGATAGATAGATAGATAGATAGATAGATAGATAGATAGATAGATAGATAGATAGACAGCAAAACAGACAGACAGACAGATATGTAGATAGATAGATAGATGGATAGATAGACAGACAGATAGACAGACAGACAGACAGAGAGACATGTAGGGAGTCAAATAGAATAAATAGACAAAGGGATAATGATAGACAGATGATAGATAGATAAGATAGATAGATAGATAGATAGATAGATAGATAGATAGATAGATAGATAGATAGATAGATAGATAGATAGATAGATAGATAGATAGATAGATAGATAGATAGATAGATAGATAGATAGATAGATAGATAGATAGATAGATATGCAGGAAGGCAGGCAGGCTGGCTGGCTGGCTGGCTGTATGGATAGATAGATAGATAGATAGATAGATAGATAGATAGATAGATAGATAGATAGATAGATAGATAGATAGATAGATAGATAGATAGATAGATAGATAGATAGATAGATAGATAGATAGATAGATAGATAGATAGATAGATAGATAGATAGATAGATAGATAGATAGATAGATAGATAGATAGATAGCTGGGCAGGCAGGCAGGCAGGCAGGCAGGCAGGCAGGCAGGCAGGCAGGCAGGCAGGCTAGATAGATAGATAGATAGATAGATAGATAGATAGATAGATAGATAGATAGATAGATAGATAGATAGATAGATAGATAGATAGATAGATAGATAGATAGATAGATAGATAGATAGATAGATAGATAGATAGATAGATAGATAGATAGATAGATAGATAGATAGATAGATAGATAGATAGATAGATAGATAGATAGATAGATAGATAGATAGATAGATAGATAGATAGATAGCTGGGCAGGCAGGCAGGCAGGCAGGCAGGCAGGCAGGCAGGCAGGCAGGCAGGCAGGCAGGCAGGCAGGCAGGCAGGCAGGCAGGCAGGCAGGCAGGCTAGATAGATAGATAGATAGATAGATAGATAGATAGATAGATAGATAGATAGATAGATAGATAGATAGATAGATAGATAGATAGATAGATAGATAGATAGATAGATAGATAGATAGATAGATAGATAGATAGATAGATAGATAGATAGATAGATAGATAGATAGATAGATAGATAGATAGATAGATAGATAGATAGATAGATAGATAGATAGATGATAGATAGATATGCAGGCAGGCAGGCAGGCAGGCTGGCTGTATGGATAGATAGATAGATAGATAGATAGATAGATAGATAGATAGATAGATAGATAGATAGATAGATAGATAGATAGATAGATAGATAGATAGATAGATAGATAGATAGATAGATAGATAGATAGATAGATAGATAGATAGATAGATAGATAGATAGATAGATAGATAGATAGATAGATAGATAGATAGATAGATAGATAGATAGATATGCAGGCAGGCAGGCAGGCAGGCAGGATAGATAGGTAGGTAGGTAGGTAGGTAGGTAGGTAGGTAGGTAGGTAGGTAGGTAGGTAGGTAGGTAGGTAGGTAGATAGATAGATAGATAGATAGATAGATAGATAGATAGATAGATAGATAGATAGATAGATAGATAGATAGATAGATAGATAGATAGATAGATAGATAGATAGATAGATAGATAGATAGATAGATAGATAGATAGATAGATAGATAGATAGATAGATAGATAGATAGATAGATAGATAGATAGATAGATAGATAGATAGATAGATAGATAGATAGATAGATAGATAGATAGACAGCAAAACAGACAGACAGACAGATATGTAGATAGATAGATAGATGGATAGATAGACAGACAGATAGACAGACAGACAGACAGAGAGACATGTAGGGAGTCAAATAGAATAAATAGACAAAGGGATAATGATAGACAGATGATAGATAGATAAGATAGATAGATAGATAGATAGATAGATAGATAGATAGATAGATAGATAGATAGATAGATAGATAGATAGATAGATAGATAGATAGATAGATAGATAGATAGATAGATAGATAGATATGCAGGAAGGCAGGCAGGCTGGCTGGCTGGCTGGCTGTATGGATAGATAGATAGATAGATAGATAGATAGATAGATAGATAGATAGATAGATAGATAGATAGATAGATAGATAGATAGATAGATAGATAGATAGATAGATAGATAGATAGATAGATAGATAGATAGATAGATAGATAGATAGATAGATAGATAGATAGATAGATAGCTGGGCAGGCAGGCAGGCAGGCAGGCAGGCAGGCAGGCAGGCAGGCAGGCAGGCAGGCAGGCAGGCAGGCAGGCAGGCAGGCTAGATAGATAGATAGATAGATAGATAGATAGATAGATAGATAGATAGATAGATAGATAGATAGATAGATAGATAGATAGATAGATAGATAGATAGATAGATAGATAGATAGATAGATAGATAGATAGATAGATAGATAGATAGATAGATAGATAGATAGATAGATAGATAGATAGATAGATAGATAGATAGATAGATAGATAGATAGATAGATAGATAGATAGATAGATAGATAGATAGATAGATAGATAGATAGATAGATAGATAGATAGATAGACAGCAAAACAGACAGACAGACAGATATGTAGATAGATAGATAGATGGATAGATAGACAGACAGATAGACAGACAGACAGACAGAGAGACATGTAGGGAGTCAAATAGAATAAATAGACAAAGGGATAATGATAGACAGATGATAGATAGATAAGATAGATAGATAGATAGATAGATAGATAGATAGATAGATAGATAGATAGATAGATAGATAGATAGATAGATAGATAGATAGATAGATAGATAGATAGATATGCAGGAAGGCAGGCAGGCTGGCTGGCTGTATGGATAGATAGATAGATAGATAGATAGATAGATAGATAGATAGATAGATAGATAGATAGATAGATAGATAGATAGATAGATAGATAGATAGATAGATAGATAGATAGATAGATAGATAGATAGATAGATAGATAGATAGATAGATAGATAGATAGATAGATAGATAGATAGATAGATAGATAGATAGATAGATAGATAGATAGATAGACAGCAAAACAGACAGACAGACAGATATGTAGATAGATAGATAGATGGATAGATAGACAGACAGATAGACAGACAGACAGACAGAGAGACATGTAGGGAGTCAAATAGAATAAATAGACAAAGGGATAATGATAGACAGATGATAGATAGATAAGATAGATAGATAGATAGATAGATAGATAGATAGATAGATAGATAGATAGATAGATAGATAGATAGATAGATAGATAGATAGATAGATAGATAGATAGATAGATAGATAGATAGATAGATAGATAGATAGATATGCAGGAAGGCAGGCAGGCTGGCTGGCTGGCTGGCTGTATGGATAGATAGATAGATAGATAGATAGATAGATAGATAGATAGATAGATAGATAGATAGATAGATAGATAGATAGATAGATAGATAGATAGATAGATAGATAGATAGATAGATAGATAGATAGATAGATAGATAGATAGATAGATAGATAGATAGATAGATAGATAGATAGATAGCTGGGCAGGCAGGCAGGCAGGCAGGCAGGCAGGCAGGCAGGCAGGCAGGCAGGCAGGCAGGCTAGATAGATAGATAGATAGATAGATAGATAGATAGATAGATAGATAGATAGATAGATAGATAGATAGATAGATAGATAGATAGATAGATAGATAGATAGATAGATAGATAGATAGATAGATAGATAGATAGATAGATAGATAGATAGATAGATAGATAGATAGATAGATAGATAGATAGATAGATAGATAGATAGATAGATAGATAGATAGATAGATGATAGATAGATATGCAGGCAGGCAGGCAGGCAGGCTGGCTGTATGGATAGATAGATAGATAGATAGATAGATAGATAGATAGATAGATAGATAGATAGATAGATAGATAGATAGATAGATAGATAGATAGATAGATAGATAGATAGATAGATAGATAGATAGATAGATAGATAGATAGATAGATAGATAGATAGATAGATAGATAGATAGATAGATATGCAGGCAGGCAGGCAGGCAGGCAGGCAGGCAGGATAGATAGGTAGGTAGGTAGGTAGGTAGGTAGGTAGGTAGGTAGGTAGGTAGGTAGGTAGGTAGGTAGGTAGGTAGGTAGGTAGGTAGGTAGGTAGGTAGGTAGGTAGATAGATAGATAGATAGATAGATAGATAGATAGATAGATAGATAGATAGATAGATAGATAGATAGATAGATAGATAGATAGATAGATAGATAGATAGATAGATAGATAGATATGCAGGCAGGCAGGCAGGCAGGCTGGCTGTATGGATAGATAGATAGATAGATAGATAGATAGATAGATAGATAGATAGATAGATAGATAGATAGATAGATAGATAGATAGATAGATAGATAGATAGATAGATAGATAGATAGATAGATAGATAGATAGATAGATAGATAGATAGATAGATAGATAGATAGATAGATAGATAGATAGATAGATAGATAGATAGATAGATAGATAGATAGACAGCAAAACAGACAGACAGACAGATATGTAGATAGATAGATAGATGGATAGATAGACAGACAGATAGACAGACAGACAGACAGAGAGACATGTAGGGAGTCAAATAGAATAAATAGACAAAGGGATAATGATAGACAGATGATAGATAGATAAGATAGATAGATAGATAGATAGATAGATAGATAGATAGATAGATAGATAGATAGATAGATAGATAGATAGATAGATAGATAGATAGATAGATAGATAGATAGATAGATAGATATGCAGGAAGGCAGGCAGGCTGGCTGGCTGGCTGGCTGTATGGATAGATAGATAGATAGATAGATAGATAGATAGATAGATAGATAGATAGATAGATAGATAGATAGATAGATAGATAGATAGATAGATAGATAGATAGATAGATAGATAGATAGATAGATAGATAGATAGATAGATAGATAGATAGATAGATAGATAGATAGATAGATAGATAGATAGATAGATAGATAGATAGATAGATAGATAGATAGATAGATAGATAGATAGATAGATAGATAGATAGATAGATAGATAGATAGATAGATAGATAGATAGATAGATAGATAGCTGGGCAGGCAGGCAGGCAGGCAGGCAGGCAGGCAGGCAGGCAGGCAGGCAGGCAGGCAGGCTAGATAGATAGATAGATAGATAGATAGATAGATAGATAGATAGATAGATAGATAGATAGATAGATAGATAGATAGATAGATAGATAGATAGATAGATAGATAGATAGATAGATAGATAGATAGATAGATAGATAGATAGATAGATAGATAGATAGATAGATAGATAGATAGATAGATAGATAGATAGCTGGGCAGGCAGGCAGGCAGGCAGGCAGGCAGGCAGGCAGGCAGGCAGGCAGGCAGGCAGGCAGGCAGGCAGGCAGGCAGGCAGGCAGGCAGGCAGGCTAGATAGATAGATAGATAGATAGATAGATAGATAGATAGATAGATAGATAGATAGATAGATAGATAGATAGATAGATAGATAGATAGATAGATAGATAGATAGATAGATAGATAGATAGATAGATAGATAGATAGATAGATAGATAGATAGATAGATAGATAGATAGATAGATAGATAGATAGATAGATAGATAGATAGATAGATAGATAGATAGATAGATAGATAGATAGATAGATAGATAGATAGATGATAGATAGATATGCAGGCAGGCAGGCAGGCAGGCTGGCTGTATGGATAGATAGATAGATAGATAGATAGATAGATAGATAGATAGATAGATAGATAGATAGATAGATAGATAGATAGATAGATAGATAGATAGATAGATAGATAGATAGATAGATAGATAGATAGATAGATAGATAGATAGATAGATAGATAGATAGATAGATAGATAGATAGATAGATAGATAGATAGATAGATAGATAGATATGCAGGCAGGCAGGCAGGCAGGCAGGATAGATAGGTAGGTAGGTAGGTAGGTAGGTAGGTAGGTAGGTAGGTAGGTAGGTAGGTAGGTAGGTAGGTAGGTAGGTAGGTAGGTAGGTAGATAGATAGATAGATAGATAGATAGATAGATAGATAGATAGATAGATAGATAGATAGATAGATAGATAGATAGATAGATAGATAGATAGATAGATAGATAGATAGATAGATAGATAGATAGATAGATAGATAGATAGATAGATAGATAGATAGATAGATAGATAGATAGATATGCAGGCAGGCAGGCAGGCAGGCTGGCTGTATGGATAGATAGATAGATAGATAGATAGATAGATAGATAGATAGATAGATAGATAGATAGATAGATAGATAGATAGATAGATAGATAGATAGATAGATAGATAGATAGATAGATAGATAGATAGATAGATAGATAGATAGATAGATAGATAGATAGATAGATAGATAGATAGATAGATAGATAGATAGATAGATAGATAGATAGATAGATAGATAGATAGATAGATAGATAGATAGATAGACAGCAAAACAGACAGACAGACAGATATGTAGATAGATAGATAGATGGATAGATAGACAGACAGATAGACAGACAGACAGACAGAGAGACATGTAGGGAGTCAAATAGAATAAATAGACAAAGGGATAATGATAGACAGATGATAGATAGATAAGATAGATAGATAGATAGATAGATAGATAGATAGATAGATAGATAGATAGATAGATAGATAGATAGATAGATAGATAGATAGATAGATAGATAGATAGATAGATAGATAGATAGATAGATAGATAGATAGATATGCAGGAAGGCAGGCAGGCTGGCTGGCTGGCTGGCTGTATGGATAGATAGATAGATAGATAGATAGATAGATAGATAGATAGATAGATAGATAGATAGATAGATAGATAGATAGATAGATAGATAGATAGATAGATAGATAGATAGATAGATAGATAGATAGATAGATAGATAGATAGATAGATAGATAGCTGGGCAGGCAGGCAGGCAGGCAGGCAGGCAGGCAGGCAGGCAGGCAGGCAGGCAGGCAGGCAGGCAGGCAGGCAGGCAGGCAGGCAGGCTAGATAGATAGATAGATAGATAGATAGATAGATAGATAGATAGATAGATAGATAGATAGATAGATAGATAGATAGATAGATAGATAGATAGATAGATAGATAGATAGATAGATAGATAGATAGATAGATAGATAGATAGATAGATAGATAGATAGATAGATAGATAGATAGATAGATAGATAGATAGATAGATAGATAGATAGATAGATAGATAGATAGATAGATAGATAGATAGATAGATAGATAGACAGCAAAACAGACAGACAGACAGATATGTAGATAGATAGATAGATGGATAGATAGACAGACAGATAGACAGACAGACAGACAGAGAGACATGTAGGGAGTCAAATAGAATAAATAGACAAAGGGATAATGATAGACAGATGATAGATAGATAAGATAGATAGATAGATAGATAGATAGATAGATAGATAGATAGATAGATAGATAGATAGATAGATAGATAGATAGATAGATAGATAGATAGATAGATAGATAGATAGATAGATATGCAGGAAGGCAGGCAGGCTGGCTGGCTGGCTGGCTGTATGGATAGATAGATAGATAGATAGATAGATAGATAGATAGATAGATAGATAGATAGATAGATAGATAGATAGATAGATAGATAGATAGATAGATAGATAGATAGATAGATAGATAGATAGATAGATAGATAGATAGATAGATAGATAGATAGATAGATAGATAGATAGATAGATAGATAGATAGATAGATAGATAGATAGATAGATAGATAGATAGATAGATAGATAGATAGATAGATAGATAGATAGATAGATAGATAGATAGATAGATAGATAGCTGGGCAGGCAGGCAGGCAGGCAGGCAGGCAGGCAGGCAGGCAGGCAGGCAGGCAGGCAGGCAGGCTAGATAGATAGATAGATAGATAGATAGATAGATAGATAGATAGATAGATAGATAGATAGATAGATAGATAGATAGATAGATAGATAGATAGATAGATAGATAGATAGATAGATAGATAGATAGATAGATAGATAGATAGATAGATAGATAGATAGATAGATAGATAGATAGATAGATAGATAGATAGATAGATAGATAGATAGATAGATAGATAGATAGATAGATAGATAGATAGATAGATAGATGATAGATAGATATGCAGGCAGGCAGGCAGGCAGGCTGGCTGTATGGATAGATAGATAGATAGATAGATAGATAGATAGATAGATAGATAGATAGATAGATAGATAGATAGATAGATAGATAGATAGATAGATAGATAGATAGATAGATAGATAGATAGATAGATAGATAGATAGATAGATAGATAGATAGATAGATAGATAGATAGATAGATAGATAGATAGATAGATAGATAGATAGATAGATAGATAGATAGATAGATAGATAGATAGATAGATAGATAGATAGATAGATAGATAGATAGATAGATAGATAGATATGCAGGCAGGCAGGCAGGCAGGCAGGCAGGCAGGATAGATAGGTAGGTAGGTAGGTAGGTAGGTAGGTAGGTAGGTAGGTAGGTAGGTAGGTAGGTAGGTAGGTAGGTAGGTAGGTAGGTAGGTAGGTAGGTAGGTAGGTAGGTAGGTAGGTAGGTAGATAGATAGATAGATAGATAGATAGATAGATAGATAGATAGATAGATAGATAGATAGATAGATAGATAGATAGATAGATAGATAGATAGATATGCAGGCAGGCAGGCAGGCAGGCAGGCTGGCTGTATGGATAGATAGATAGATAGATAGATAGATAGATAGATAGATAGATAGATAGATAGATAGATAGATAGATAGATAGATAGATAGATAGATAGATAGATAGATAGATAGATAGATAGATAGATAGATAGATAGATAGATAGATAGATAGATAGATAGATAGATAGATAGATAGATAGATAGATAGATAGATAGATAGATAGATAGATATGCAGGAAGGCAGGCAGGCTGGCTGGCTGGCTGGCTGTATGGATAGATAGATAGATAGATAGATAGATAGATAGATAGATAGATAGATAGATAGATAGATAGATAGATAGATAGATAGATAGATAGATAGATAGATAGATAGATAGATAGATAGATAGATAGATAGATAGATAGATAGATAGATAGATAGATAGATAGATAGATAGATAGATAGATAGATAGATAGATAGATAGATAGATAGATAGATAGATAGATAGATATGCAGGAAGGCAGGCAGGCTGGCTGGCTGGCTGGCTGTATGGATAGATAGATAGATAGATAGATAGATAGATAGATAGATAGATAGATAGATAGATAGATAGATAGATAGATAGATAGATAGATAGATAGATAGATAGATAGATAGATAGATAGATAGATAGATAGATAGATAGATAGATAGATATGCAGGAAGGCAGGCAGGCTGGCTGGCTGGCTGGCTGTATGGATAGATAGATAGATAGATAGATAGATAGATAGATAGATAGATAGATAGATAGATAGATAGATAGATAGATAGATAGATAGATAGATAGATAGATAGATAGATAGATAGATAGATAGATAGATAGATAGATAGCTGGGCAGGCAGGCAGGCAGGCAGGCAGGCAGGCAGGCAGGCAGGCAGGCAGGCAGGCAGGCAGGCTAGATAGATAGATAGATAGATAGATAGATAGATAGATAGATAGATAGATAGATAGATAGATAGATAGATAGATAGATAGATAGATAGATAGATAGATAGATAGATAGATAGATAGATAGATAGATAGATAGATAGATAGATAGATAGATAGATAGATAGATAGATAGATAGATAGATAGATAGATAGATAGATAGATAGATAGATAGATAGATAGATAGATAGATAGATAGATAGATAGATAGATAGATAGATAGATAGATAGATAGATAGATAGATAGATAGATAGATAGATAGATAGATAGATAGATAGACAGCAAAACAGACAGACAGACAGATATGTAGATAGATAGATAGATGGATAGATAGACAGACAGATAGACAGACAGACAGACAGAGAGACATGTAGGGAGTCAAATAGAATAAATAGACAAAGGGATAATGATAGACAGATGATAGATAGATAAGATAGATAGATAGATAGATAGATAGATAGATAGATAGATAGATAGATAGATAGATAGATAGATAGATAGATAGATAGATAGATAGATAGATAGATAGATAGATAGATATGCAGGAAGGCAGGCAGGCTGGCTGGCTGGCTGGCTGTATGGATAGATAGATAGATAGATAGATAGATAGATAGATAGATAGATAGATAGATAGATAGATAGATAGATAGATAGATAGATAGATAGATAGATAGATAGATAGATAGATAGATAGATAGATAGATAGATAGATAGATAGATAGATAGATAGATAGATAGATAGATAGATAGATAGATAGATAGATAGATAGATAGATAGATAGATAGATAGATAGATAGATAGATAGATAGATAGATAGATAGATAGATAGATAGATAGATAGCTGGGCAGGCAGGCAGGCAGGCAGGCAGGCAGGCAGGCAGGCAGGCAGGCAGGCAGGCAGGCTAGATAGATAGATAGATAGATAGATAGATAGATAGATAGATAGATAGATAGATAGATAGATAGATAGATAGATAGATAGATAGATAGATAGATAGATAGATAGATAGATAGATAGATAGATAGATAGATAGATAGATAGATAGATAGATAGATAGATAGATAGATAGATAGATAGATAGATAGATAGATAGATAGATAGATAGATAGATAGATGATAGATAGATATGCAGGCAGGCAGGCAGGCAGGCTGGCTGTATGGATAGATAGATAGATAGATAGATAGATAGATAGATAGATAGATAGATAGATAGATAGATAGATAGATAGATAGATAGATAGATAGATAGATAGATAGATAGATAGATAGATAGATAGATAGATAGATAGATAGATAGATAGATAGATAGATAGATAGATAGATAGATAGATATGCAGGCAGGCAGGCAGGCAGGCAGGCAGGCAGGATAGATAGGTAGGTAGGTAGGTAGGTAGGTAGGTAGGTAGGTAGGTAGGTAGGTAGGTAGGTAGGTAGGTAGGTAGGTAGGTAGGTAGGTAGGTAGGTAGGTAGGTAGGTAGATAGATAGATAGATAGATAGATAGATAGATAGATAGATAGATAGATAGATAGATAGATAGATAGATAGATAGATAGATAGATAGATAGATAGATAGATAGATAGATAGATAGATAGATAGATAGATAGATAGATAGATAGATAGATATGCAGGCAGGCAGGCAGGCAGGCAGGCTGGCTGTATGGATAGATAGATAGATAGATAGATAGATAGATAGATAGATAGATAGATAGATAGATAGATAGATAGATAGATAGATAGATAGATAGATAGATAGATAGATAGATAGATAGATAGATAGATAGATAGATAGATAGATAGATAGATAGATAGATAGATAGATAGATAGATAGATAGATAGATAGATAGATATGCAGGAAGGCAGGCAGGCTGGCTGGCTGGCTGGCTGTATGGATAGATAGATAGATAGATAGATAGATAGATAGATAGATAGATAGATAGATAGATAGATAGATAGATAGATAGATAGATAGATAGATAGATAGATAGATAGATAGATAGATAGATAGATAGATAGATAGATAGATAGATAGATAGATAGATAGATAGATAGATAGATAGATAGATAGATAGATAGATAGATAGATAGATAGATAGATAGATAGATATGCAGGAAGGCAGGCAGGCTGGCTGGCTGGCTGGCTGTATGGATAGATAGATAGATAGATAGATAGATAGATAGATAGATAGATAGATAGATAGATAGATAGATAGATAGATAGATAGATAGATAGATAGATAGATAGATAGATAGATAGATAGATAGATAGATAGATAGATAGATAGATAGATAGATAGATAGATAGATAGATAGATAGATAGATAGATAGATAGATAGATAGATAGATAGATAGATAGATAGATAGATAGATAGATAGATAGATAGATAGATAGATAGATAGATAGATATGCAGGCAGGCAGGCAGGCAGGATAGGTAGGTAGGTAGGTAGGTAGGTAGGTAGGTAGGTAGGTAGGTAGGTAGGTAGGTAGGTAGGTAGGTAGGTAGATAGATAGATAGATAGATAGATAGATAGATAGATAGATAGATAGATAGATAGATAGATAGATAGATAGATAGATAGATAGATAGATAGATAGATAGATAGATAGATAGATAGATAGATAGATAGATAGATAGATAGATAGATAGATAGATAGATATGCAGGCAGGCAGGCAGGCAGGCAGGATAGATAGGTAGGTAGGTAGGTAGGTAGGTAGGTAGGTAGGTAGGTAGGTAGGTAGGTAGGTAGGTAGGTAGATAGATAGATAGATAGATAGATAGATAGATAGATAGATAGATAGATAGATAGATAGATAGATAGATAGATAGATAGATAGATAGATAGATAGATAGATAGATAGATAGATAGATAGATAGATAGATAGATAGATAGATAGATAGATAGATAGATAGATAGATAGATAGATAGATAGATAGACGGGTGGGTGGGTGGGTGGGTGGGTGGGTGGATGGGTGGGTGGATGGATGGATGGATGGATAAATAGATAGATAGATAGACAGCAAAACAGACAGACAGACAGATATGTAGATAGATAGATAGATGGATAGATAGACAGACAGATAGACAGACAGACAGACAGAGAGACATGTAGGGAGTCAAATAGAATAAATAGACAAAGGGATAATGATAGATAGATAGATAGATAGATAGATAGATAGATAGATAGATAGATAGATAGATAGATAGATAGATAGATAGATAGATAGATAGATAGATAGATAGATAGATAGATAGATAGATAGATAGATATGCAGGAAGGCAGGCAGGCTGGCTGGCTGGCTGGCTGTATGGATAGATAGATAGATAGATAGATAGATAGATAGATAGATAGATAGATAGATAGATAGATAGATAGATAGATAGATAGATAGATAGATAGATAGATAGATAGATAGATAGATAGATAGATAGATAGATAGATAGATAGATAGATAGATAGATAGATAGATAGATAGATAGATAGATAGATAGATAGATAGATAGATAGATAGATAGATAGATAGATAGATAGATAGATAGATAGATAGATAGACAGCAAAACAGACAGACAGACAGATATGTAGATAGATAGATAGATGGATAGATAGACAGACAGATTGACAGACAGACAGACAGAGAGACATGTAGGGAGTCAAATAGAATAAATAGACAAAGGGATAATGATAGACAGATGATAGATAGATAGATAGATAGATAGATAGATAGATAGATAGATAGATAGATAGATAGATAGATAGATAGATAGATAGATAGATAGATAGATAGATAGATAGACGGGTGGGTGGGTGGGTGGGTGGGTGGGTGGATGGGTGGGTGGATGGATGGATGGATGGATAAATAGATAGATAGATAGACAGCAAAACAGACAGACAGACAGATATGTAGATAGATAGATAGATGGATAGATAGACAGACAGATAGACAGACAGACAGACAGAGAGACATGTAGGGAGTCAAATAGAATAAATAGACAAAGGGATAATGATAGATAGATAGATAGATAGATAGATAGATAGATAGATAGATAGATAGATAGATAGATAGATAGATAGATAGATAGATAGATAGATAGATAGATAGATAGATAGATAGATAGATAGATAGATAGATAGATAGATATGCAGGAAGGCAGGCAGGCTGGCTGGCTGGCTGGCTGTATGGATAGATAGATAGATAGATAGATAGATAGATAGATAGATAGATAGATAGATAGATAGATAGATAGATAGATAGATAGATAGATAGATAGATAGATAGATAGATAGATAGATAGATAGATAGATAGATAGATAGATAGATAGATAGATAGATAGATAGATAGATAGATAGATAGATAGATAGATAGATAGACAGCAAAACAGACAGACAGACAGATATGTAGATAGATAGATAGATGGATAGATAGACAGACAGATTGACAGACAGACAGACAGAGAGACATGTAGGGAGTCAAATAGAATAAATAGACAAAGGGATAATGATAGACAGATGATAGATAGATAGATAGATAGATAGATAGATAGATAGATAGATAGATAGATAGATAGATAGATAGATAGATAGATAGATAGATAGATAGATAGATAGATAGATAGATAGATAGATAGATGATAGATAGATATGCAGGCAGGCAGGCAGGCAGGCTGGCTGTATGGATAGATAGATAGATAGATAGATAGATAGATAGATAGATAGATAGATAGATAGATAGATAGATAGATAGATAGATAGATAGATAGATAGATAGATAGATAGATAGATAGATAGATAGATAGATAGATAGATAGATAGATAGATAGATAGATAGATAGATAGATAGATATGCAGGCAGGCAGGCAGGCAGGCAGGCAGGCAGGATAGATAGGTAGGTAGGTAGGTAGGTAGGTAGGTAGGTAGGTAGGTAGGTAGGTAGGTAGGTAGGTAGGTAGGTAGGTAGGTAGGTAGGTAGGTAGGTAGGTAGGTAGGTAGATAGATAGATAGATAGATAGATAGATAGATAGATAGATAGATAGATAGATAGATAGATAGATAGATAGATAGATAGATAGATAGATAGATAGATAGATAGATAGATAGATAGATAGATAGATAGATAGATAGATAGATAGATAGATAGATAGATAGATAGATAGATATGCAGGCAGGCAGGCAGGCAGGCAGGCTGGCTGTATGGATAGATAGATAGATAGATAGATAGATAGATAGATAGATAGATAGATAGATAGATAGATAGATAGATAGATAGATAGATAGATAGATAGATAGATAGATAGATAGATAGATAGATAGATAGATAGATAGATAGATAGATAGATAGATAGATAGATAGATAGATAGATAGATAGATAGATATGCAGGAAGGCAGGCAGGCTGGCTGGCTGGCTGGCTGTATGGATAGATAGATAGATAGATAGATAGATAGATAGATAGATAGATAGATAGATAGATAGATAGATAGATAGATAGATAGATAGATAGATAGATAGATAGATAGATAGATAGATAGATAGATAGATAGATAGATAGATAGATAGATAGATAGATAGATAGATAGATAGATAGATAGATAGATAGATAGATAGATAGATAGATAGATAGATAGATAGATAGATAGATAGATATGCAGGAAGGCAGGCAGGCTGGCTGGCTGGCTGGCTGTATGGATAGATAGATAGATAGATAGATAGATAGATAGATAGATAGATAGATAGATAGATAGATAGATAGATAGATAGATAGATAGATAGATAGATAGATAGATAGATAGATAGATAGATAGATAGATAGATAGATAGATAGATAGATAGATAGATAGATAGATAGATAGATAGATAGATAGATAGATAGATAGATAGATAGATAGATAGATAGATAGATAGATAGATAGATAGATAGATAGATAGATAGATAGATAGATAGATAGATAGATAGATAGATATGCAGGCAGGCAGGCAGGCAGGATAGGTAGGTAGGTAGGTAGGTAGGTAGGTAGGTAGGTAGGTAGGTAGGTAGGTAGGTAGGTAGGTAGGTAGGTAGATAGATAGATAGATAGATAGATAGATAGATAGATAGATAGATAGATAGATAGATAGATAGATAGATAGATAGATAGATAGATAGATAGATAGATAGATAGATAGATAGATAGATAGATAGATAGATAGATAGATAGATAGATAGATAGATAGATATGCAGGCAGGCAGGCAGGCAGGCAGGATAGATAGGTAGGTAGGTAGGTAGGTAGGTAGGTAGGTAGGTAGGTAGGTAGGTAGGTAGGTAGGTAGATAGATAGATAGATAGATAGATAGATAGATAGATAGATAGATAGATAGATAGATAGATAGATAGATAGATAGATAGATAGATAGATAGATAGATAGATAGATAGATAGATAGATAGATAGATAGATAGATAGATAGATAGATAGATAGATAGATAGATAGATAGATAGATAGATAGACGGGTGGGTGGGTGGGTGGGTGGGTGGGTGGATGGGTGGGTGGATGGATGGATGGATGGATAAATAGATAGATAGATAGACAGCAAAACAGACAGACAGACAGATATGTAGATAGATAGATAGATGGATAGATAGACAGACAGATAGACAGACAGACAGACAGAGAGACATGTAGGGAGTCAAATAGAATAAATAGACAAAGGGATAATGATAGATAGATAGATAGATAGATAGATAGATAGATAGATAGATAGATAGATAGATAGATAGATAGATAGATAGATAGATAGATAGATAGATAGATAGATAGATAGATAGATAGATAGATAGATAGATATGCAGGAAGGCAGGCAGGCTGGCTGGCTGGCTGGCTGTATGGATAGATAGATAGATAGATAGATAGATAGATAGATAGATAGATAGATAGATAGATAGATAGATAGATAGATAGATAGATAGATAGATAGATAGATAGATAGATAGATAGATAGATAGATAGATAGATAGATAGATAGATAGATAGATAGATAGATAGATAGATAGATAGATAGATAGATAGATAGATAGATAGATAGATAGATAGATAGATAGATAGATAGATAGATAGATAGACAGCAAAACAGACAGACAGACAGATATGTAGATAGATAGATAGATGGATAGATAGACAGACAGATTGACAGACAGACAGACAGAGAGACATGTAGGGAGTCAAATAGAATAAATAGACAAAGGGATAATGATAGACAGATGATAGATAGATAGATAGATAGATAGATAGATAGATAGATAGATAGATAGATAGATAGATAGATAGATAGATAGATAGATAGATAGATAGATAGATAGATAGACGGGTGGGTGGGTGGGTGGGTGGGTGGGTGGATGGGTGGGTGGATGGATGGATGGATGGATAAATAGATAGATAGATAGACAGCAAAACAGACAGACAGACAGATATGTAGATAGATAGATAGATGGATAGATAGACAGACAGATAGACAGACAGACAGACAGAGAGACATGTAGGGAGTCAAATAGAATAAATAGACAAAGGGATAATGATAGATAGATAGATAGATAGATAGATAGATAGATAGATAGATAGATAGATAGATAGATAGATAGATAGATAGATAGATAGATAGATAGATAGATAGATAGATAGATAGATAGATAGATAGATAGATAGATATGCAGGAAGGCAGGCAGGCTGGCTGGCTGGCTGGCTGTATGGATAGATAGATAGATAGATAGATAGATAGATAGATAGATAGATAGATAGATAGATAGATAGATAGATAGATAGATAGATAGATAGATAGATAGATAGATAGATAGATAGATAGATAGATAGATAGATAGATAGATAGATAGATAGATAGATAGATAGATAGATAGATAGATAGATAGACAGCAAAACAGACAGACAGACAGATATGTAGATAGATAGATAGATGGATAGATAGACAGACAGATTGACAGACAGACAGACAGAGAGACATGTAGGGAGTCAAATAGAATAAATAGACAAAGGGATAATGATAGACAGATGATAGATAGATAGATAGATAGATAGATAGATAGATAGATAGATAGATAGATAGATAGATAGATAGATAGATAGATAGATAGATAGATAGATAGATAGATAGATAGATAGATAGATAGATAGATAGATAGATAGATAGATAGATAGATAGATAGATAGATAGATAGATATGCAGGCAGGCAGGCAGGCAGGCAGGATAGATAGGTAGGTAGGTAGGTAGGTAGGTAGGTAGGTAGGTAGGTAGGTAGATAGATAGATAGATAGATAGATAGATAGATAGATAGATAGATAGATAGATAGATAGATAGATAGATAGATAGATAGATAGATAGATAGATAGATAGATAGATAGATAGATAGATAGATAGATAGATAGATAGATAGATAGATAGATAGATAGATAGATAGATAGATAGATAGATAGATAGATAGATATGCAGGCAGGCAGGCAGGCAGGCTGGCTGTATGGATAGATAGATAGATAGATAGATAGATAGATAGATAGATAGATAGATAGATAGATAGATAGATAGATAGATAGATAGATAGATAGATAGATAGATAGATAGATAGATAGATAGATAGATAGATAGATAGATAGATAGATAGATAGATAGATAGATAGATAGATAGATAGATAGATAGATAGATAGATAGATAGATAGAAATAGTGTTGTTGGTAACTGGTAGATAGTTGATAAAAGATAGATAGATAGATAGATAGATAGATAGATAGATAGATAGATAGATAGATAGATAGATAGATAGATAGATAGATAGATAGATAGATAGATAGATAGATAGATAGATAGATAGATAGATAGAAATAGTGTTGTTGGTAACTGGTAGATAGTTGATAAAAGATAGATAGATAGATAGATAGATAGATAGATAGATAGATAGATAGATAGATAGATAGATAGATAGATAGATAGATAGATAGATAGATAGATAGATAGATAGATAGATAGGCAGGCAGGCAGGCAGGCAGGCAGGCAGGCAGGCAGGCAGGCAGGCAGGCAGGCAGGCAGGCAGGCAGGCAGGCAGGATAGATAGATAGATAGATAGATAGATAGATAGATAGATAGATAGATAGATAGATAGATAGATAGATAGATAGATAGATAGATAGATAGATAGATAGATAGATAGATAGATAGATAGATAGATAGATAGATAGATAGATAGATAGATAGATAGATAGATAGATAGATAGATAGATAGATAGATAGATAGATAGATAGATAGATAGATAGATAGATAGATAGATAGATAGATAGATAGATATGCAGGCAGGCAGGCAGGCAGGCTGGCTGTATGGATAGATAGATAGATAGATAGATAGATAGATAGATAGATAGATAGATAGATAGATAGATAGATAGATAGATAGATAGATAGATAGATAGATAGATAGATAGATAGATAGATAGATAGATAGATAGATAGATAGATAGATAGATAGATAGATAGATAGATAGATAGATAGATAGATAGATAGATAGATAGATAGACAGCAAAACAGACAGACAGACAGATATGTAGATAGATAGATAGATGGATAGATAGACAGACAGATAGACAGACAGACAGACAGAGAGACATGTAGGGAGTCAAATAGAATAAATAGACAAAGGGATAATGATAGACAGATGATAGATAGATAAGATAGATAGATAGATAGATAGATAGATAGATAGATAGATAGATAGATAGATAGATAGATAGATAGATAGATAGATAGATAGATAGATAGATAGATAGATAGATAGATAGATAGATAGATAGATAGATAGATATGCAGGAAGGCAGGCAGGCTGGCTGGCTGGCTGGCTGTATGGATAGATCGATAGATCGATAGATCGATAGATCGATAGATAGATAGATAGATAGATAGATAGATAGATAGATAGATAGATAGATAGATAGATAGATAGATAGATAGATAGATAGATAGATAGATAGATAGATAGATAGATAGATAGATATGCAGGCAGGCAGGCAGGCAGGATAGATAGGTAGGTAGGTAGGTAGGTAGGTAGGTAGGTAGGTAGGTAGGTAGGTAGGTAGGTAGATAGATAGATAGATAGATAGATAGATAGATAGATAGATAGATAGATAGATAGATAGATAGATAGATAGATAGATAGATAGATAGATAGATAGATAGATAGATAGATAGATAGATAGATAGATAGATAGATAGATAGATAGATAGATAGATAGATAGATAGATAGATAGATAGATAGATAGATAGATAGATAGATAGATAGATAGATAGATAGATAGATAGATAGATAGATAGATAGATAGATAGATAGATATGCAGGCAGGCAGGCAGGCAGGCAGGCTGGCTGTATGGATAGATAGATAGATAGATAGATAGATAGATAGATAGATAGATAGATAGATAGATAGATAGATAGATAGATAGATAGATAGATAGATAGATAGATAGATAGATAGATAGATAGATAGATAGATAGATAGATAGATAGATAGATAGATAGATAGATAGATAGATAGATAGATAGACAGCAAAACAGACAGACAGACAGATATGTAGATAGATAGATAGATGGATAGATAGACAGACAGATAGACAGACAGACAGACAGAGAGACATGTAGGGAGTCAAATAGAATAAATAGACAAAGGGATAATGATAGACAGATGATAGATAGATAAGATAGATAGATAGATAGATAGATAGATAGATAGATAGATAGATAGATAGATAGATAGATAGATAGATAGATAGATAGATAGATAGATAGATAGATAGATAGATAGATAGATAGATAGATAGATAGATAGATAGATAGATAGATAGATAGATAGATAGATAGATAGATATGCAGGAAGGCAGGCAGGCTGGCTGGCTGGCTGGCTGTATGGATAGATAGATAGATAGATAGATAGATAGATAGATAGATAGATAGATAGATAGATAGATAGATAGATAGATAGATAGATAGATAGATAGATAGATAGATAGATAGATAGATAGATAGATAGATAGATAGATAGATAGATAGATAGATAGATAGATAGATAGATAGATAGATAGATAGATAGATAGATAGATAGATAGATAGATAGATAGATAGATAGCTGGGCAGGCAGGCAGGCAGGCAGGCAGGCAGGCAGGCAGGCAGGCAGGCAGGCAGGCAGGCAGGCAGGCTAGATAGATAGATAGATAGATAGATAGATAGATAGATAGATAGATAGATAGATAGATAGATAGATAGATAGATAGATAGATAGATAGATAGATAGATAGATAGATAGATAGATAGATAGATAGATAGATAGATAGATAGATAGATAGATAGATAGATAGATAGATAGATAGATAGATAGATAGATAGATAGATAGATAGATAGATGATAGATAGATATGCAGGCAGGCAGGCAGGCAGGCTGGCTGTATGGATAGATAGATAGATAGATAGATAGATAGATAGATAGATAGATAGATAGATAGATAGATAGATAGATAGATAGATAGATAGATAGATAGATAGATAGATAGATAGATAGATAGATAGATAGATAGATAGATAGATAGATAGATAGATAGATAGATAGATAGATAGATAGATAGATAGATAGATAGATAGATAGATATGCAGGCAGGCAGGCAGGCAGGCAGGATAGATAGGTAGGTAGGTAGGTAGGTAGGTAGGTAGGTAGGTAGGTAGGTAGGTAGGTAGGTAGGTAGGTAGGTAGGTAGGTAGGTAGGTAGGTAGATAGATAGATAGATAGATAGATAGATAGATAGATAGATAGATAGATAGATAGATAGATAGATAGATAGATAGATAGATAGATAGATAGATAGATAGATAGATAGATAGATAGATAGATAGATAGATAGATAGATAGATAGATAGATAGATAGATAGATAGATAGATAGATAGATAGATAGATATGCAGGCAGGCAGGCAGGCAGGCTGGCTGTATGGATAGATAGATAGATAGATAGATAGATAGATAGATAGATAGATAGATAGATAGATAGATAGATAGATAGATAGATAGATAGATAGATAGATAGATAGATAGATAGATAGATAGATAGATAGATAGATAGATAGATAGATAGATAGATAGATAGATAGATAGATAGATAGATAGATAGATAGATAGATAGATAGACAGCAAAACAGACAGACAGACAGATATGTAGATAGATAGATAGATGGATAGATAGACAGACAGATAGACAGACAGACAGACAGAGAGACATGTAGGGAGTCAAATAGAATAAATAGACAAAGGGATAATGATAGACAGATGATAGATAGATAAGATAGATAGATAGATAGATAGATAGATAGATAGATAGATAGATAGATAGATAGATAGATAGATAGATAGATAGATAGATAGATAGATAGATAGATAGATAGATAGATAGATAGATAGATAGATAGATATGCAGGAAGGCAGGCAGGCTGGCTGGCTGGCTGGCTGTATGGATAGATAGATAGATAGATAGATAGATAGATAGATAGATAGATAGATAGATAGATAGATAGATAGATAGATAGATAGATAGATAGATAGATAGATAGATAGATAGATAGATAGATAGATAGATAGATAGATAGATAGATAGATAGATAGATAGATAGATAGATAGATAGATAGATAGCTGGGCAGGCAGGCAGGCAGGCAGGCAGGCAGGCAGGCAGGCAGGCAGGCAGGCAGGCAGGCAGGCAGGCAGGCAGGCAGGCAGGCAGGCAGGCTAGATAGATAGATAGATAGATAGATAGATAGATAGATAGATAGATAGATAGATAGATAGATAGATAGATAGATAGATAGATAGATAGATAGATAGATAGATAGATAGATAGATAGATAGATAGATAGATAGATAGATAGATAGATAGATAGATAGATAGATAGATAGATAGATAGATAGATAGATAGATAGATAGATAGATAGATAGATAGATAGATAGATAGATAGATAGATAGATAGATAGATAGATAGATAGATAGATAGATATGCAGGCAGGCAGGCAGGCAGGCTGGCTGTATGGATAGATAGATAGATAGATAGATAGATAGATAGATAGATAGATAGATAGATAGATAGATAGATAGATAGATAGATAGATAGATAGATAGATAGATAGATAGATAGATAGATAGATAGATAGATAGATAGATAGATAGATAGATAGATAGATAGATAGATAGATAGATAGATATGCAGGAAGGCAGGCAGGCTGGCTGGCTGGCTGGCTGTATGGATAGATAGATAGATAGATAGATAGATAGATAGATAGATAGATAGATAGATAGATAGATAGATAGATAGATAGATAGATAGATAGATAGATAGATAGATAGATAGATAGATAGATAGATAGATAGATAGATAGATAGATAGATAGATAGATAGATAGATAGATAGATAGATAGATAGATAGATATGCAGGCAGGCAGGCAGGCAGGCAGGATAGGTAGGTAGGTAGGTAGGTAGGTAGGTAGGTAGGTAGGTAGGTAGGTAGGTAGGTAGGTAGGTAGGTAGGTAGGTAGGTAGGTAGGTAGATAGATAGATAGATAGATAGATAGATAGATAGATAGATAGATAGATAGATAGATAGATAGATAGATAGATAGATAGATAGATAGATAGATAGATAGATAGATAGATAGATAGATAGATAGATAGATAGATAGATATGCAGGCAGGCAGGCAGGCAGGCAGGATAGATAGGTAGGTAGGTAGGTAGGTAGGTAGGTAGGTAGGTAGGTAGGTAGGTAGGTAGGTAGGTAGATAGATAGATAGATAGATAGATAGATAGATAGATAGATAGATAGATAGATAGATAGATAGATAGATAGATAGATAGATAGATAGATAGATAGATAGATAGATAGATAGATAGATAGATAGATAGATAGATAGATAGATAGATAGATAGATAGATAGATAGATAGATAGATAGATAGACGGGTGGGTGGGTGGGTGGGTGGGTGGGTGGATGGGTGGGTGGATGGATGGATGGATGGATAAATAGATAGATAGATAGACAGCAAAACAGACAGACAGACAGATATGTAGATAGATAGATAGATGGATAGATAGACAGACAGATAGACAGACAGACAGACAGAGAGACATGTAGGGAGTCAAATAGAATAAATAGACAAAGGGATAATGATAGATAGATAGATAGATAGATAGATAGATAGATAGATAGATAGATAGATAGATAGATAGATAGATAGATAGATAGATAGATAGATAGATAGATAGATAGATAGATAGATAGATAGATAGATAGATATGCAGGAAGGCAGGCAGGCTGGCTGGCTGGCTGGCTGTATGGATAGATAGATAGATAGATAGATAGATAGATAGATAGATAGATAGATAGATAGATAGATAGATAGATAGATAGATAGATAGATAGATAGATAGATAGATAGATAGATAGATAGATAGATATGCAGGAAGGCAGGCAGGCTGGCTGGCTGGCTGGCTGTATGGATAGATAGATAGATAGATAGATAGATAGATAGATAGATAGATAGATAGATAGATAGATAGATAGATAGATAGATAGATAGATAGATAGATAGATAGATAGATAGATAGATAGATAGATAGATAGATAGATAGATAGATAGATAGATAGATAGATAGATAGATAGATAGATAGATAGATAGATAGATAGATAGATAGATAGATAGATAGATAGATAGATAGATAGACAGCAAAACAGACAGACAGACAGATATGTAGATAGATAGATAGATGGATAGATAGACAGACAGATTGACAGACAGACAGACAGAGAGACATGTAGGGAGTCAAATAGAATAAATAGACAAAGGGATAATGATAGACAGATGATAGATAGATAGATAGATAGATAGATAGATAGATAGATAGATAGATAGATAGATAGATAGATAGATAGATAGATAGATAGATAGATAGATAGATAGATAGATAGATAGATAGATAGATAGATATGCAGGCAGGCAGGCAGGCAGGCAGGATAGATAGGTAGGTAGGTAGGTAGGTAGGTAGGTAGGTAGGTAGGTAGGTAGGTAGGTAGATAGATAGATAGATAGATAGATAGATAGATAGATAGATAGATAGATAGATAGATAGATAGATAGATAGATAGATAGATAGATAGATAGATAGATAGATAGATAGATAGATAGATAGATAGATAGATAGATAGATAGATAGATAGATAGATAGATAGATAGATAGATAGATAGATAGATAGATAGATAGATAGATAGATAGATAGATAGATAGATAGATATGCAGGCAGGCAGGCAGGCAGGCTGGCTGTATGGATAGATAGATAGATAGATAGATAGATAGATAGATAGATAGATAGATAGATAGATAGATAGATAGATAGATAGATAGATAGATAGATAGATAGATAGATAGATAGATAGATAGATAGATAGATAGATAGATAGATAGATAGATAGATAGATAGATAGATAGATAGAAATAGTGTTGTTGGTAACTGGTAGATAGTTGATAAAAGATAGATAGATAGATAGATAGATAGATAGATAGATAGATAGATAGATAGATAGATAGATAGATAGATAGATAGATAGATAGATAGATAGATAGATAGATAGATAGATAGATAGAAATAGTGTTGTTGGTAACTGGTAGATAGTTGATAAAAGATAGATAGATAGATAGATAGATAGATAGATAGATAGATAGATAGATAGATAGATAGATAGATAGATAGATAGATAGATAGGCAGGCAGGCAGGCAGGCAGGCAGGCAGGCAGGCAGGCAGGCAGGCAGGCAGGCAGGCAGGCAGGCAGGCTAGATAGATAGATAGATAGATAGATAGATAGATAGATAGATAGATAGATAGATAGATAGATAGATAGATAGATAGATAGATAGATAGATAGATAGATAGATAGATAGATAGATAGATAGATAGATAGATAGATAGATAGATAGATAGATAGATAGATAGATAGATAGATAGATAGATAGATAGATAGATAGATAGATAGATAGATAGATAGATAGATAGATATGCAGGCAGGCAGGCAGGCAGGCTGGCTGTATGGATAGATAGATAGATAGATAGATAGATAGATAGATAGATAGATAGATAGATAGATAGATAGATAGATAGATAGATAGATAGATAGATAGATAGATAGATAGATAGATAGATAGATAGATAGATAGATAGATAGATAGATAGATAGATAGATAGATAGATAGATAGATAGATAGATAGATAGATAGATAGATAGATAGATAGATAGATAGATAGATAGATAGATAGATAGATAGATAGACAGCAAAACAGACAGACAGACAGATATGTAGATAGATAGATAGATGGATAGATAGACAGACAGATAGACAGACAGACAGACAGAGAGACATGTAGGGAGTCAAATAGAATAAATAGACAAAGGGATAATGATAGACAGATGATAGATAGATAAGATAGATAGATAGATAGATAGATAGATAGATAGATAGATAGATAGATAGATAGATAGATAGATAGATAGATAGATAGATAGATAGATAGATAGATAGATAGATAGATAGATAGATAGATAGATAGATAGATAGATAGATAGATAGATAGATAGATAGATAGATAGATATGCAGGAAGGCAGGCAGGCTGGCTGGCTGGCTGGCTGTATGGATAGATAGATAGATAGATAGATAGATAGATAGATAGATAGATAGATAGATAGATAGATAGATAGATAGATAGATAGATAGATAGATAGATAGATAGATAGATAGATAGATAGATAGATAGATAGATAGATAGATAGATAGATAGATAGATAGATAGATAGATAGATAGATAGATAGATAGATAGATAGCTGGGCAGGCAGGCAGGCAGGCAGGCAGGCAGGCAGGCAGGCAGGCAGGCAGGCAGGCAGGCTAGATAGATAGATAGATAGATAGATAGATAGATAGATAGATAGATAGATAGATAGATAGATAGATAGATAGATAGATAGATAGATAGATAGATAGATAGATAGATAGATAGATAGATAGATAGATAGATAGATAGATAGATAGATAGATAGATAGATAGATAGATAGATAGATAGATAGATAGATAGATAGATAGATAGATAGATAGATAGATAGATGATAGATAGATATGCAGGCAGGCAGGCAGGCAGGCTGGCTGTATGGATAGATAGATAGATAGATAGATAGATAGATAGATAGATAGATAGATAGATAGATAGATAGATAGATAGATAGATAGATAGATAGATAGATAGATAGATAGATAGATAGATAGATAGATAGATAGATAGATAGATAGATAGATAGATAGATAGATAGATAGATAGATAGATAGATAGATAGATAGATAGATAGATAGATAGATAGATATGCAGGCAGGCAGGCAGGCAGGCTGGCTGGCTGGCTGTATGGATAGATAGATAGATAGATAGATAGATAGATAGATAGATAGATAGATAGATAGATAGATAGATAGATAGATAGATAGATAGATAGATAGATAGATAGATAGATAGATAGATAGATAGATAGATAGATAGATAGATAGATAGATAGATAGATAGATAGATAGATAGATAGATAGATAGATAGATAGATATGCAGGAAGGCAGGCAGGCTGGCTGGCTGGCTGGCTGTATGGATAGATAGATAGATAGATAGATAGATAGATAGATAGATAGATAGATAGATAGATAGATAGATAGATAGATAGATAGATAGATAGATAGATAGATAGATAGATAGATAGATAGATAGATAGATAGATAGATAGATAGATAGATAGATAGATAGATAGATAGATAGATAGATAGATAGATAGATAGATAGATAGATAGATAGATAGATAGATAGATAGATAGATAGATAGATAGATATGCAGGAAGGCAGGCAGGCTGGCTGGCTGGCTGGCTGTATGGATAGATAGATAGATAGATAGATAGATAGATAGATAGATAGATAGATAGATAGATAGATAGATAGATAGATAGATAGATAGATAGATAGATAGATAGATAGATAGATAGATAGATAGATAGATAGATAGATAGATAGATAGATAGATAGATAGATAGATAGATAGATAGATAGATAGATAGATAGATAGATAGATAGATAGATAGA
Organism: Rhabdophis nuchalis; assembly: GCA_039707465.1. NCBI lineage: Eukaryota > Metazoa > Chordata > Lepidosauria > Squamata > Natricidae > Rhabdophis > Rhabdophis nuchalis. The sequence goes on along the minus strand of JBDLLF010000232.1, from coordinate 1,416 downwards.
TAGATAGATAGATAGATAGATAGATAGATAGATAGATAGATAGATAGATAGATATGCAGGCAGGCAGGCAGGCAGGCAGGCAGGCAGGCAGGCAGGCAGGCAGGCAGGCAGGCAGGAAGGCAGGCAGGCAGGCAGGCAGGCAGGCAGATAGATAGATAGATAGATAGATAGATAGATAGATAGATAGATAGATAGATAGATAGATAGATAGATAGATAGATAGATAGATAGATAGATAGATATGCAGGCAGGCAGGCAGGCAGGCTGGCTGGCTGGCTGTATGGATAGATAGATAGATAGATAGATAGATAGATAGATAGATAGATAGATAGATAGATAGATAGATAGATAGATAGATAGATAGATAGATAGATAGATAGATAGATAGATAGATAGATAGATAGATAGATAGATAGATAGATAGATAGATAGATAGATAGATAGATAGATAGATAGATAGATAGATAGATAGATAGATAGATAGATAGATAGATAGATAGATAGATAGATAGATAGATAGATAGATAGATAGATAGATAGATATGCAGGAAGGCAGGCAGGCTGGCTGGCTGGCTGGCTGTATGGATAGATAGATAGATAGATAGATAGATAGATAGATAGATAGATAGATAGATAGATAGATAGATAGATAGATAGATAGATAGATAGATAGATAGATAGATAGATAGATAGATAGATAGATAGATAGATAGATAGATAGATAGATAGATAGATAGATAGATAGATAGATAGATAGATAGATAGATAGATAGATAGATAGATATGCAGGAAGGCAGGCAGGCTGGCTGGCTGGCTGGCTGTATGGATAGATAGATAGATAGATAGATAGATAGATAGATAGATAGATAGATAGATAGATAGATAGATAGATAGATAGATAGATAGATAGATAGATAGATAGATAGATAGATAGATAGATAGATAGATAGATAGATAGATAGATAGATAGATAGATAGATAGATAGATAGATAGATAGATAGATAGATAGATAGATAGATAGATAGATAGATAGATAGATAGATAGATAGATAGATAGATAGATAGATATGCAGGCAGGCAGGCAGGCAGGCAGGATAGATAGGTAGGTAGGTAGGTAGGTAGGTAGGTAGGTAGGTAGGTAGGTAGGTAGGTAGGTAGGTAGATAGATAGATAGATAGATAGATAGATAGATAGATAGATAGATAGATAGATAGATAGATAGATAGATAGATAGATAGATAGATAGATAGATAGATAGATAGATAGATAGATAGATAGATAGATAGATAGATAGATAGATAGATAGATAGATAGATAGATAGATAGATAGATAGATAGATAGATAGATAGATATGCAGGCAGGCAGGCAGGCAGGCAGGATAGATAGGTAGGTAGGTAGGTAGGTAGGTAGGTAG
>JBDLLF010000041.1:330000-375774 GCA_039707465.1 Rhabdophis nuchalis | reverse complement strand
AGGAATACAGTACGTAGGTAGAGGGATATAGAAAGGGAGAAATACAGTAGATAGGTAGGTAGGTAGAGGGCTATAGAAAGGGAGAAATACAGTAGATAGGTAGGTAAGTAGAGGGATAGAGAGAGGGAGAAATACAGTAGGTAGGTAGATAGAATGAGGAATACAGTAGGTAGGTAGGTAGGTTGAGGGATAGAGAGAGGGAGAAATACAGTAGATAGGTAGGTAAGTAGAGGGATAGAGAGAGGGAGAAATACAGTAGGTAGGAAGGTAAGTAGAGGGATAGAGAGAGGGAGAAATACAGTAGGTAGGTAGATAGAATGAGGAATACAGTAGGTAGGTAGGTAGGTAGGTTGAGGGATAGAGAGAGGGAGAAATACAGTAGAAAGGTAGGTAGGTAGAGGGATAGAGAGAGGGAGAAATACAGTAGGTAGGTACGTAGGGAGAGGGAGAAATACAGTAGGTAGGTAGGTAGGTAGGTAGGTAGGTAGAGGGATAGAGGAAGAAATACTGTAGGTAGGTACTTAGGTAGGGGGATAGAGAGGGAGAGGGAGAAATACAGTAGGTAGGTAGGTAGGTAGGTAGGTAGGTAGGTAGGTAGGTAGGTAGGTAGGTAGGTAGGTAGGTAGGTAGGTAGGAGGTAGAGGGATAGAGAGGGAGAAATTACAGTAGGTAGGTAGGGGGATAGAGAGAGAGGGAGAAATACAATAGGTAGGTAGGTAGAGAGATAGAGTGAGGAATACAGTAGGTAGGTAGGTAGGGGGATAGAGAGGGAGAGGGAGAAATACAGTAGGTAGGTAGGTAGAGGGATTGAGTGAGTGAGGAATACAGTAGGTAGGTAGAGGGATATAGAAAGGGAGAAATACAGTAGATAGGTAGGTAGGTAGAGGGATATAGAAAGGGAGAAATACAGTAGATAGGTAGGTAAGTAGAGGGATAGAGAGAGGGAGAAATACAGTAGGTAGGTAGGTAAGTAGAGGGGATAGAGAGAGGGAGAAATACAGGAGGTAGATAGAATGAGGAATACAGTAGGTAGGTAGGTAGGTAGGTTGAGGGATAGAGAGAGGGAGGAATACAGTAGGTAGGTACGTAGGGAGAGGGAGAGGGAGAAATACAGTAGGTAGGTAGGTAGGTAGGTAGGTAGGTAGGTAGGTAGGTAGGTAGGTAGGTAGGTAGGTAGAGGGATAGAGGAAGAAATACTGTAGGTAGGTAGGTAGGTAGGTAGGTAGGGGGATAGAGAGGGAGAGGGAGAAATACAGTAGGTAGGTAGGTAGGTAGGTAGGTAGGTAGGTAGGTAGGTAGGTAGAGGGATAGAGAGGGAGAAATACAGTAGGTAGGTAGGGGATAGAGAGAGAGGGAGAAATACCATAGGTAGGTAGGTAGAGAGATAGAGTGAGGAATACAGTAGGTAGGTAGGTAGGGGGATAGAGAGGGAGAGGGAGAAATACAGTAGGTAGGTAGGTAGAGGGATTGAGTGAGTGAGGAATACAGTACGTAGGTAGAGGGATATAGAAAGGGAGAAATACAGTAGATAGGTAGGTAGGTAGAGGGATATAGAAAGGGAGAAATACAGTAGATAGGTAGGTAAGTAGAGGGATAGAGAGAGGGAGAAATACAGTAGGTAGGTAGATAGAATGAGGAATACAGTAGGTAGGTAGGTAGGTTGAGGGATAGAGAGAGGGAGAAATACAGTAGAAAGGTAGGTAGGTAGAGGGATAGAGAGAGGGAGAAATACAGTAGGTAGGTACGTAGGGAGAGGGAGAAATACAGTAGGTAGGTAGGTAGGTAGGTAGGTAGGTAGGTAGGTAGGTAGGTAGGTAGGTAGGTAGGTAGGTAGGTAGAGGGATAGAGGAAGAAATACTGTAGGTAGGTAGGTAGGTAGGAGGATAGAGAGGGAGAGGGAGAAATACAGTAGGTAGGTAGGTAGGTAGGTAGGTAGGTAGGTAGGTAGAGGGATAGAGAGAGGGAGAAATACAGTAGGTAGGTAGATAGAATGAGGAATACAGTAGGTAGGTAGGTAGGTTGAGGGATAGAGAGAGGGAGAAATACAGTAGGTAGGTAGGTAGAGGGATTGAGTGAGTGAGGAATACAGTACGTAGGTAGAGGGATATAGAAAGCGAGAAATACAGTAGATAGGTAGGTAGGTAGAGGGATATAGAAAGGGAGAAATACAGTAGATAGGTAGGTAAGTAGAGGGATAGAGAGAGGGAGAAATACAGTAGGTAGGTAGATAGAATGAGGAATACAGTAGGTAGGTAGGTAGGTTGAGGGATAGAGAGAGGGAGAAATACAGTAGAAAGGTAGGTAGGTAGAGGGATAGAGAGAGGGAGAAATACAGTAGGTAGGTACGTAGGGAGAGGGAGAGGGAGAAATACAGTAGGTAGGTAGGTAGGTAGGTAGGTAGGTAGGTAGGTAGGTAGGTAGGTAGAGGGATAGAGGAAGAAATACTGTAGGTAGGTAGGTAGGTAGGGGGATAGAGAGGGAGAGGGAGAAATACAGTAGGTAGGTAGGTAGGTAGGTAGGTAGGTAGGTAGGTAGGGGGATAGAGAGAGAGGGAGAAATACAATATGTAGGTAGGTAGAGAGATAGAGTGAGGAATACAGTAGGTAGGTAGGTAGGGGGATAGAGAGGGAGAGGAGAAATACAGTAGGTAGGTAGGTAGAGGGATTGAGTGAGTGAGGAATACAGTAGGTAGGTAGAGGGATATAGAAAGGGAGAAATACAGTAGATAGGTAGGTAGGTAGAGGGATAGAGAGAGGGAGAAATACAGTAGGTAGGTAGATAGAATGAGGAATACAGTAGGTAGGTAGGTAGGTAGGTGAGGGATAGAGAGAGGGAGAAATACAGTAGAAAGTTAGGTAGGGAGAGGGATAGAGAGAGGGAGAAATACAGTAGGTAGGTAGGGGGATAGAGAGAGAGGGAGAAATACAGTAGGTAGGTAGGTAGAGAGATAGAGTGAGGAATACGGTAGGTAGGTAGAGGGATAGGGAGAAAGAAGGAAAAATACAGTAGGTAGGTAGGTAGAGGGATAGAGAGGAAGAGGGAGAAATACAGTAGGTAGGTAGGTAGGTAGGTAGGTAGGTAGGTAGGTAGGTAGGTAGGTAGGTAGAGGGATAGAGGGAGAAATACAGTAGGTAGGTAGGGGGATAGAGGGAGAAATACAGTAGGTAGGTAGGTAGGTACAGGGATAGAGAGACTGAGGAATACAGTAGGTAGGTAGAGGGATATAGAAAGGGAGAAATACAGTAGATAGGTACGTAAGTAGAGGGATAGAGAGAGGGAGAAATACAGTAGGTAGGTAGATAGAATGAGGAATACAGTAGGTAGGTAGGTAGGTAGGTAGGTAGGTTGAGGGATAGAGAGAGGGAGAAATACAGTAGAAAGGTAGGTAGGTAGAGGGATAGAGAAAGGGAAAAATACAGTAGGTAGGTACGTAGGGAGAGGGAGAGGGAGAAATACAGTAGGTAGGTAGGTAGGTAGGTAGGTAGGTAGGTAGGTAGGTAGGTAGGTAGGTAGGTAGGTTGGTAGGTAGAGGGATAGAGGAAGAAATACTGTAGGTAGGTCGGTAGGTAGGTAGGTAGGTAGGTAGGTAGGTAGGTAGGTAGGTAGGTAGGTAGGTATGTAGGTAGGTAGGTAGGTAGGTAGGTAGATAGGTAGGGGATAGAGAGGGAGAGAGGGAGAAATACAGTAGGTAGGTAGGTAGGTAGGTAGGTAGGTAGGTAGGTAGGTAGGTAGGTAGGTAGGTAGGTAGGTAGGTAGAGGGATAGAGGGAGAAATACAGTAGGTAGGTAGGGGGATAGAGGGAGAAATACAGTAGGTAGGTAGGTAGGTAGAGGGATAGAGAGACTGAGGAATACAGTAGGTAGGTAGAGGGATATAGAAAGGGAGAAATACAGTAGATAGGTACGTAAGTAGAGGGATAGAGAGAGGGAGAAATACAGTAGGTAGGTAGATAGAATGAGGAATACAGTAGGTAGGTAGGTAGGTAGGTAGGTAGGTAGGTAGGTTGAGGGATAGAGAGAGGAGAAATACAGTAGAAAGGTAGGTAGGTAGAGGGATAGAGAAAGGGAAAAATACAGTAGGTAGGTACGTAGGGAGAGGAGAGGGAGAAATACAGTAGGTAGGTAGGTAGGTAGGTAGGTAGGTAGGTAGGTAGGTAGGTAGGTAGGTAGGTAGGTAGGTAGGTAGGTAGGTAGGTAGGTAGGTGGAGGGATAGAGGAAGAAATACTGTAGGTAGGTAGGTAGGTAGGTAGGTAGGTAGGTAGGTAGGTAGGTAGGTAGGTAGGTAGGTAGAGGGATAGAGAGAGGGAGAAATACAGTAGGTAGGTAGATAGAATGAGGAATACAGTAGGTAGGTAGGTAGGTAGGTTGAGGGATAGAGAGAGGGAGAAATACAGTAGAAAGTTAGGTAGGGGAGAGGGATAGAGAGAGGGAGAAATACAGTAGGTAGGTAGGGGGATAGAGAGAGAGGGAGAACTACAGTAGGTAGGTAGGTAGAGAGATAGAGTGAGGAATACGGTAGGTAGGTAGAGGGATAGGGAGAAAGAAGGAAAAATACAGTAGGTAGGTAGGTAGAGGGATAGAGAGGAAGAGGGCGAAATACAGTAGGTAGGTAGGTAGGTAGGTAGGTAGGTAGGTAGGTAGGTAGGTAGGTAGGTAGAGGGATAGAGGGAGAAATACAGTAGGTAGGTAGGGGGATAGAGGGAGAAATACAGTAGGTAGGTAGGTAGGTACAGGGATAGAGAGACTGAGGAATACAGTAGGTAGGTAGAGGGATATAGAAAGGGGAGAAATACAGTAGATAGGTACGTAAGTAGAGGGATAGAGAGAGGGAGAAATACAGTAGGTAGGTAGATAGAATGAGGAATACAGTAGGTAGGTAGGTAGGTAGGTAGGTAGGTTGAGGGATAGAGAGAGGGAGAAATACAGTAGAAAGGTAGGTAGGTAGAGGGATAGAGAAAGGGAAAAATACAGTAGGTAGGTACGTAGGGAGAGGGAGAGGGAGAAATACAGTAGGTAGGTAGGTAGGTAGGTAGGTAGGTAGGTAGGTAGGTAGGTAGGTAGGTAGGTAGGTAGGTTGGTAGGTAGAGGGATAGAGGAAGAAATACTGTAGGTAGGTCGGTAGGTAGGTAGGTAGGTAGGTAGGTAGGTAGGTAGGTAGGTAGGTAGGTAGGTATGTAGGTAGGTAGGTAGGTAGGTAGGTAGATAGGTAGGGGGATAGAGAGGGAGAGGGAGAAATACAGTAGGTAGGTAGGTAGGTAGGTAGGTAGGTAGGTAGGTAGGTAGGTAGGTAGGTAGAGGGATAGAGGGAGAAATACAGTAGGTAGGTAGGGGGATAGAGGGAGAAATACAGTAGGTAGGTAGGTAGGTAGAGGGATAGAGAGACTGAGGAATACAGTAGGTAGGTAGAGGGATATAGAAAGGGAGAAATACAGTAGATAGGTACGTAAGTAGAGGGATAGAGAGAGGGAGAAATACAGTAGGTAGGTAGATAGAATGAGGAATACAGTAGGTAGGTAGGTAGGTAGGTAGGTAGGTAGGTAGGTTGAGGGATAGAGAGAGGGAGAAATACAGTAGAAAGGTAGGTAGGTAGAGGGATAGAGAAAGGGAAAAATACAGTAGGTAGGTACGTAGGGAGAGGGAGAGGGAGAAATACAGTAGGTAGGTAGGTAGGTAGGTAGGTAGGTAGGTAGGTAGGTAGGTAGGTAGGTAGGTAGGTAGGTAGGTGGAGGGATAGAGGAAGAAATACTGTAGGTAGGTAGGTAGGTAGGTAGGTAGGTAGGTAGGTAGGTAGGTAGGTAGGTAGGTAGGGGGATAGAGAGGGAGAGGGAGAAATACAGTAGGTAGGTAGGTAGGTAGGTAGGTAGGTAGGTAGAGGGATAGAGAGGGAGAAATACAGTAGGTAGGTAGGGGGATAGAGAGAGAGGGAGAAATACAATAGGTAGGTAGGTAGAGAGATAGAGTGAGGAATACAGTAGGTAGGTAGGTAGGGGGATAGAGAGGGGAGAGGGAGAAATACAGTAGGTAGGTAGGTAGAGGGATTGAGTGAGTGAGGAATACAGTAGGTAGGTAGAGGGATATAGAAAGGGAGAAATACAGTAGATAGGTAGGTAGGTAGAGGGATAGAGAGAGGGAGAAATACAGTAGGTAGGTAGATAGAATGAGGAATACAGTAGGTAGGTAGGTAGGTTGAGGGATAGAGAGAGGGAGAAATACAGTAGGTAGGTAGGTAGAGGGATTGAGTGAGTGAGGAATACAGTACGTAGGTAGAGGGATGTAGAAAGGGAGAAATACAGTAGATAGGTAGGTAGGTAGAGGGATATAGAAAGGGAGAAATACAGTAGATAGGTAGGTAAGTAGAGGGATAGAGAGAGGGAGAAATACAGTAGGTAGGTAGATAGAATGAGGAATACAGTAGGTAGGTAGGTAGGTTGAGGGATAGAGAGAGGGAGAAATACAGTAGAAAGGTAGGTAGGTAGAGGGATAGAGAGAGGGAGAAATACAGTAGGTAGGTACGTAGGGAGAGGGAGAGGGAGAAATACAGTAGGTAGGTAGGTAGGTAGGTAGGTAGGTAGGTAGGTAGGTAGGTAGGTAGGTAGGTAGGTAGGTAGGTAGGTAGGTAGAGGGATAGAGGAAGAAATACTGTAGGTAGGTAGGTAGGTAGGGGGATAGAGAGGGAGAGGGAGAAATACAGTAGGTAGGTAGGTAGGTAGGTAGGTAGGTAGGTAGGTAGGTAGGTAGGTAGGTAGGTAGAGGGATAGAGAGGGAGAAATACAGTAGGTAGGTAGGGGGATAGAGAGAGAGGGAGAAATACAATAGGTAGGTAGGTAGAGAGATAGAGTGAGGAATACAGTAGGTAGGTAGGTAGGGGGATAGAGAGGGAGAGGGAGAAATACAGTAGGTAGGTAGAGGGATTGAGTGAGTGAGGAATACAGTAGGTAGGTAGAGGGATATAGAAAGGGAGAAATACAGTAGATAGGTAGGTAGGTAGAGGGATAGAGAGAGGGAGAAATACAGTAGGTAGGTAGATAGAATGAGGAATACAGTAGGTAGGTAGGTAGGTAGGTTGAGGGATAGAGAGAGGGAGAAATACAGTAGAAAGTTAGGTAGGGAGAGGGATAGAGAGAGGGGAGAAATACAGTAGGTAGGTAGGGGGATAGAGAGAGAGGGAGAAATACAGTAGGTAGGTAGGTAGAGAGATAGAGTGAGGAATACGGTAGGTAGGTAGAGGGATAGGGAGAAAGAAGGAAAAATACAGTAGGTAGGTAGGTAGAGGGATAGAGAGGAAGAGGGAGAAATACAGTAGGTAGGTAGGTAGGTAGGTAGGTAGGTAGGTAGGTAGGTAGGTAGGTAGATAGGTAGGTAGGTAGGTAGAGGGATAGAGGGAGAAATACAGTAGGTAGGTAGGGGGATAGAGGGAGAAATACAGTAGGTAGGTAGGTAGGTAGAGGGATAGAGAGACTGAGGAATACAGTAGGTAGGTAGAGGGATATAGAAAGGGAGAAATACAGTAGATAGGTACGTAAGTAGGGGGATAGAGAGAGGGAGAAATACAGTAGGTAGGTAGGTAGAGAGATAGAGTGAGGAATACGGTAGGTAGGTAGAGGGATAGGGAGAAAGAAGGAAAAATACAGTAGGTAGGTAGGTAGAGGGATAGAGAGGAAGAGGGAGAAATACAGTAGGTAGGTAGGTAGGTAGGTAGGTAGGTAGGTAGGTAGGTAGGTAGGTAGGTAGAGGGATAGAGGGGAGAAATACAGTAGGTAGGTAGGGGGATAGAGGGAGAAATACAGTAGGTAGGTAGGTAGGTACAGGGATAGAGAGACTGAGGAATACAGTAGGTAGGTAGAGGGATATAGAAAGGGAGAAATACAGTAGATAGGTACGTAAGTAGAGGGATAGAGAGAGGGAGAAATACAGTAGGTAGGTAGATAGAATGAGGAATACAGTAGGTAGGTAGGTAGGTAGGTAGGTAGGTTGAGGGATAGAGAGAGGGAGAAATACAGTAGAAAGGTAGGTAGGTAGAGGGATAGAGAAAGGGAAAAATACAGTAGGTAGGTACGTAGGGAGAGGGAGAGGGAGAAATACAGTAGGTAGGTAGGTAGGTAGGTAGGTAGGTAGGTAGGTAGGTAGGTAGGTAGGTAGGTAGGTTGGTAGGTAGAGGGATAGAGGAAGAAATACTGTAGGTAGGTCGGTAGGTAGGTAGGTAGGTAGGTAGGTAGGTAGGTAGGTAGGTAGGTAGGTAGGTATGTAGGTAGGTAGGTAGGTAGGTAGGTAGATAGGTAGGGGGATAGAGAGGGAGAGGGAGAAATACAGTAGGTAGGTAGGTAGGTAGGTAGGTAGGTAGGTAGGTAGGTAGGTAGGTAGGTAGGTAGAGGGATAGAGGGAGAAATACAGTAGGTAGGTAGGGGATAGAGGGAGAAATACAGTAGGTAGGTAGGTAGGTAGAGGGATAGAGAGACTGAGGAATACAGTAGGTAGGTAGAGGGATATAGAAAGGGAGAAATACAGTAGATAGGTACGTAAGTAGAGGGATAGAGAGAGGGAGAAATACAGTAGGTAGGTAGATAGAATGAGGAATACAGTAGGTAGGTAGGTAGGTAGGTAGGTAGGTAGGTAGGTAGGTTGAGGGATAGAGAGAGGGAGAAATACAGTAGAAAGGTAGGTAGGTAGAGGGATAGAGAAAGGGAAAAATACAGTAGGGTAGGTACGTAGGGAGAGGGAGAGGGAGAAATACAGTAGGTAGGTAGGTAGGTAGGTAGGTAGGTAGGTAGGTAGGTAGGTAGGTAGGTAGGTAGGTAGGTAGGTAGGTAGGTGGAGGGATAGAGGAAGAAATACTGTAGGTAGGTAGGTAGGTAGGTAGGTAGGTAGGTAGGTAGGTAGGTAGGTAGGTAGGGGATAGAGAGGGAGAGGGAGAAATACAGTAGGTAGGTAGGTAGGTAGGTAGGTAGGTAGGTAGAGGGATAGAGAGGGAGAAATACAGTAGGTAGGTAGGGGGATAGAGAGAGAGGGAGAAATACAATAGGTAGGTAGGTAGAGAGATAGAGTGAGGAATACAGTAGGTAGGTAGGTAGGGGGATAGAGAGGGAGAGGGAGAAATACAGTAGGTAGGTAGGTAGAGGGATTGAGTGAGTGAGGAATACAGTAGGTAGGTAGAGGGATATAGAAAGGGAGAAATACAGTAGATAGGTAGGTAGGTAGAGGGATAGAGAGAGGGAGAAATACAGTAGGTAGGTAGATAGAATGAGGATTACAGTAGGTAGGTAGGTAGGTTGAGGGATAGGAGAGAGGGAGAAATACAGTAGGTAGGTAGGTAGAGGGATTGAGTGAGTGAGGAATACAGTACGTAGGTAGAGGGATATAGAAAGGGAGAAATACAGTAGATAGGTAGGTAGGTAGAGGGATATAGAAAGGGAGAAATACAGTAGATAGGTAGGTAAGTAGAGGGATAGAGAGAGGGAGAAATACAGTAGGTAGGTAGATAGAATGAGGAATACAGTAGGTAGGTAGGTAGGTTGAGGGATAGAGAGAGGGAGAAATACAGTAGAAGGTAGGTAGGTAGAGGGATAGAGAGAGGGAGAAATACAGTAGGTAGGTACGTAGGGGAGAGGGAGAGGGAGAAATACAGTAGGTAGGTAGGTAGGTAGGTAGGTAGGTAGGTAGGTAGGTAGGTAGGTAGGTAGGTAGGTAGGTAGAGGGATAGAGGAAGAAATACTGTAGGTAGGTAGGTAGGTAGGGGGATAGAGAGGGAGAGGGAGAAATACAGTAGGTAGGTAGGTAGGTAGGTAGGTAGGTAGGTAGGTAGGTAGGTAGGTAGAGGGATAGAGAGGGAGAAATACAGTAGGTAGGTAGGGGGATAGAGAGAGAGGAGAAATACAATAGGTAGGTAGGTAGAGAGATAGAGTGAGGAATACAGTAGGTAGGTAGGTAGGGGGATAGAGAGGGAGAGGGAGAAATACAGTAGGTAGGTAGAGGGATTTGAGTGAGTGAGGAATACAGTAGGTAGGTAGAGGGATATAGAAAGGGAGAAATACAGTAGATAGGTAGGTAGGTAGAGGGATAGAGAGAGGGAGAAATACAGTAGGTAGGTAGATAGAATGAGGAATACAGTAGGTAGGTAGGTAGGTAGGTTGAGGATAGAGAGAGGGAGAAATACAGTAGAAAGTTAGGTAGGGAGAGGGATAGAGAGAGGGAGAAATACAGTAGGTAGGTAGGGGGATAGAGAGAGAGGGAGAAATACAGTAGGTAGGTAGGTAGAGAGATAGAGTGAGGAATACGGTAGGTAGGTAGAGGGATAGGGAGAAAGAAGGAAAAATACAGTAGGTAGGTAGGTAGAGGGATAGAGAGGAAGAGGGAGAAATACAGTAGGTAGGTAGGTAGGTAGGTAGGTAGGTAGGTAGGTAGGTAGGTAGATAGGTAGGTAGGTAGGTAGAGGGATAGAGGGAGAAATACAGTAGGTAGGTAGGGGGATAGAGGGAGAAATACAGTAGGTAGGTAGGTAGGTAGAGGGATAGAGAGACTGAGGAATACAGTAGGTAGGTAGAGGGATATAGAAAGGGAGAAATACAGTAGATAGGTACGTAAGTAGGGGGATAGAGAGAGGGAGAAATACAGTAGGTAGGTAGATAGAATGAGGAATACAGTAGGTAGGTAGGTAGGTAGGTAGGTTGAGGGATAGAGAGAGGGAGAAATACAGTAGAAAGGTAGGTAGGTAGAGGGATAGAGAAAGGGAAAAATACAGTAGGTAGGTACGTAGGGAGAGGGAGAGGGAGAAATACAGTAGGTAGGTAGGTAGAGGATTGAGTGAGTGAGGAATACAGTACGTAGGTAGAGGGATATAGAAAGGGAGAAATACAGTAGATAGGTAGGTAGGTAGAGGGATATAGAAAGGGAGAAATACAGTAGATAGGTAGGTAAGTAGAGGGATAGAGAGAGGGAGAAATACAGTAGGTAGGTACGTAGGGAGAGGGAGAGGGAGAAATACAGTAGGTAGGTAGGTAGGTAGGTAGGTAGGTAGGTAGGTAGGTAGGTAGGTAGGTAGGTAGGTAGGTAGAGGGATAGAGGAAGAAATACTGTAGGTAGGTAGGTAGGTAGGGGGATAGAGAGGGAGAGGGAGAAATACAGTAGGTAGGTAGGTAGGTAGGTAGGTAGGTAGGTAGGTAGGTAGGTAGGTAGGTAGGTAGGTAGGTAGGTAGGTAGGTAGAGGGATAGAGAGGGAGAAATACAGTAGGTAGGTAGGGGGATAGAGAGAGAGGGAGAAATACAATAGGTAGGTAGGTAGAGAGATAGAGTGAGGAATACAGTAGGTAGGTAGGTAGGGGGATAGAGAGGGAGAGGGAGAAATACAGTAGGTAGGTAGAGGGATTGAGTGAGTGAGGAATACAGTAGGTAGGTAGAGGGATATAGAAAGGGAGAAATACAGTAGATAGGTAGGTAGGTAGAGGGATAGAGAGAGGGAGAAATACAGTAGGTAGGTAGATAGAATGAGGAATACAGTAGGTAGGTAGGTAGGTAGGTTGAGGGATAGAGAGAGGGAGAAATACAGTAGAAAGTTAGGTAGGGAGAGGGATAGAGAGAGGGAGAAATACAGTAGGTAGGTAGGGGGATAGAGAGAGAGGGAGAAATACAGTAGGTAGGTAGGTAGAGAGATAGAGTGAGGAATACGGTAGGTAGGTAGAGGGATAGGGAGAAAGAAGGAAAAATACAGTAGGTAGGTAGGTAGAGGGATAGAGAGGAAGAGGGAGAAATACAGTAGGTAGGTAGGTAGGTAGGTAGGTAGGTAGGTAGGTAGGTAGGTAGGTAGGTAGGTAGGTAGAGGGATAGAGGGAGAAAATACAGTAGGTAGGTAGGGGGATAGAGGGAGAAATACAGTAGGTAGGTAGGTAGGTAGAGGGATAGAGAGACTGAGGAATACAGTAGGTAGGTAGAGGGATATAGAAAGGGAGAAATACAGTAGATAGGTACGTAAGTAGGGGGATAGAGAGAGGGGAGAAATACAGTAGGTAGGTAGATAGAATGAGGAATACAGTAGGTAGGTAGGTAGGTAGGTAGGTTGAGGGATAGAGAGAGGGAGAAATACAGTAGAAAGGTAGGTAGGTAGAGGGATAGAGAAAGGGAAAAATACAGTAGGTAGGTACGTAGGGAGAGGGAGAGGGAGAAATACAGTAGGTAGGTAGGTAGGTAGGTAGGTAGGTAGGTAGGTAGGTAGGTAGAGGGATAGAGGAAGAAATACTGTAGGTAGGTAGGTAGGTAGGTAGGTAGGTAGGTAGGTAGGTAGGTAGGTAGGGGGATAGAGAGGGAGAGGGAGAAATACAGTAGGTAGGTAGGTAGGTAGGTAGGTAGGTAGGTAGGTAGGTAGGTAGGTAGGTAGGTAGAGGGATAGAGAGGGAGAAATACAGTAGGTAGGTAGGGGGATAGAGAGAGAGGGAGAAATACAATAGGTAGGTAGGTAGAGAGATAGAGTGAGGAATACAGTAGGTAGGTAGGTAGGGGATAGAGAGGGAGAAATACAGAAGGTAGGTAGGTAGAGGGATTGAGTGAGTGAGGAATACAGTAGGTAGGTAGAGGGATATAGAAAGGGAGAAATACAGTAGATAGATAGGTAGGTAGAGGGATAGAGAGAGGGAGAAATACAGTAGGTAGGTAGATAGAATGAGGAATACAGTAGGTAGGTAGGTAGAGGGATAGAGAGGGAGAAATACAGTAGGTAGGTAGGGGGATAGAGAGAGAGGGAGAAATACAATAGGTAGGTAGGTAGAGAGATAGAGTGAGGAATACAGTAGGTAGGTAGGTAGGGGGATAGAGAGGGAGAGGAGAAATACAGTAGGTAGGTAGGTAGAGGGATTGAGTGAGTGAGGAATACAGTAGGTAGGTAGGTAGGGGGATAGAGAGGGAGAGGGAGAAATACCGTAGGTAGGTAGGTAGAGGGATTGAGTGAGTGAGGAATACAGTAGGTAGGTAGAGGGATATAGAAAGGGAGAAATACAGTAGATAGGTAGGTAGGTAGAGGGATAGAGAGAGGGAGAAATACAGTAGGTAGGTAGATAGAATGAGGAATACAGTAGGTAGGTAGGTAGGTTGAGGGATAGAGAGAGGGAGAAATACAGTAGAAAGTTAGGTAGGGAGAGGGATAGAGAGAGGGAGAAATACAGTAGGTAGGTAGGGGGATAGAGAGAGAGGGAGAAATACAGTAGGTAGGTAGGTAGAGAGATAGAGTGAGGAATACGGTAGGTAGGTAGAGGGATAGAGAGGAAGAGGGAGAAATACAGTAGGTAGGTAGGTAGGTAGGTAGGTAGGTAGGTAGGTAGGTAGGTAGGTAGGTAGAGGGATAGAGGGAGAAATACAGTAGGTAGGTAGGGGGATAGAGGGAGAAAATACAGTAGGTAGGTAGGTAGGTAGAGGGATAGAGAGACTGAGGAATACAGTAGGTAGGTAGAGGGATATAGAAAGGGAGAAATACAGTAGATAGGTACGTAAGTAGAGGGATAGAGAGAGGGAGAAATACAGTAGGTAGGTAGATAGAATGAGGAATACAGTAGGTAGGTAGGTAGGTAGGTAGGTTGAGGGATAGAGAGAGGGAGAAATACAGTAGAAAGGTAGGTAGGTAGAGGGATAGAGAAAGGGAAAAATACAGTAGGTAGGTACGTAGGGAGAGGGAGAGGGAGAAATACAGTAGGTAGGTAGGTAGGTAGTAGGTAGGTAGGTAGGTAGGTAGGTAGGTAGGTAGGTAGGTAGGTAGGTAGGGGGATAGAGAGGGAGAGGGGAAGAAATACAGTAGGTAGGTAGGTAGGTAGGTAGGTAGGTAGGTAGGTAGGTAGGTAGGTAGGTAGGTAGGTAGGTAGGTAGAGGGATAGAGAGGGAGAAATACAGTAGGTAGGTAGGGGGATAGAGAGAGAGGGAAGAAATACAATAGGTAGGTAGGTAGAGAGATAGAGTGAGGAATACAGTAGGTAGGTAGGTAGGGGGATAGAGAGGGAGAAATACAGAAGGTAGGTAGGTAGAGGGATTGAGTGAGTGAGGAATACAGTAGGTAGGTAGAGGGATATAGAAAGGGAGAAATACAGTAGATAGATAGGTAGGTAGGGGATAGAGAGAGGGAGAAATACAGTAGGTAGGTAGATAGAATGAGGAATACAGTAGGTAGGTAGGTAGAGGGATAGAGAGGGAGAAATACAGTAGGTAGGTAGGGGGATAGAGAGAGAGGGAGAAATACAATAGGTAGGTAGGTAGAGAGATAGAGTGAGGAATACAGTAGGTAGGTAGGTAGGGGGATAGAGAGGGAGAGGGAGAAATACAGTAGGTAGGTAGGTAGAGGGATTGAGTGAGTGAGGAATACAGTAGGTAGGTAGAGGGATATAGAAAGGGAGAAATACAGTAGATAGGTAGGTAGGTAGAGGGATATAGAAAGGGAGAAATACAGTAGATAGGTAGGTAAGTAGAGGGATAGAGAGAGGGAGAAATACAGTAGGTAGGAAGGTAAGTAGAGGGATAGAGAGAGGGAGAAATACAGTAGGTAGGTAGATAGAATGAGGAATACAGTAGGTAGGTAGGTAGGTAGGTTGAGGGATAGAGAGAGGGAGAAATACAGTAGAAAGGTAGGTAGGTAGAGGGATAGAGAGAGGGAGAAATACAGTAGGTAGGTACGTAGGGAGAGGGAGAAATACAGTAGGTAGGTAGGTAGGTAGGTAGGTAGGTAGGTAGAGGGATAGAGGAAGAAATACTGTAGGTAGGTAGGTAGGTAGGGGGATAGAGAGGGAGAGGGAGAAATACAGTAGGTAGGTAGGTAGGTAGGTAGGTAGGTAGGTAGGTAGGTAGGTAGGTAGGTAGAGGGATAGAGAGGGAGAAATACAGTAGGTAGGTAGGGGGATAGAGAGAGAGGGAGAAATACAATAGGTAGGTAGGTAGAGAGATAGAGTGAGGAATACAGTAGGTAGGTAGGTAGGGGGATAGAGAGGGAGAGGGAGAAATACAGTAGGTAGGTAGGTAGAGGGATTGAGTGAGTGAGGAATACAGTAGGTAGGTAGAGGGATATAGAAAGGGAGAAATACAGTAGATAGGTAGGTAGGTAGAGGGATATAGAAAGGGAGAAATACAGTAGATAGGTAGGTAAGTAGAGGGATAGAGAGAGGGAGAAATACAGTAGGTAGGTAGGTAAGTAGAGGGATAGAGAGAGGGAGAAATACAGTAGGTAGGTAGATAGAATGAGGAATACAGTAGGTAGGTAGGTAGGTAGGTTGAGGGATAGAGAGAGGGAGGAATACAGTAGGTAGGTACGTAGGGAGAGGGAGAGGGAGAAATACAGTAGGTAGGTAGGTAGGTAGGTAGGTAGGTAGGTAGGTAGGTATGTAGGTAGGTAGGGTAGAGGGATAGAGGAAGAAATACTGTAGGTAGGTAGGTAGGTAGGTAGGTAGGTAGGTAGGTAGGGGGATAGAGAGGGAGAGGAAGAAATACAGTAGGTAGGTAGGTAGGTAGGTAGGTAGGTAGGTAGGTAGGTAGAAGGATAGAGAGGGAGAAATACAGTAGGTAGGTAGGGGGATAGAGAGAGAGGGAGAAATACCATAGGTAGGTAGGTAGAGAGATAGAGTGAGGAATACAGTAGGTAGGTAGGTAGGGGGATAGAGAGGGAGAGGGAGAAATACAGTAGGTAGGTAGGTAGAGGGATTGAGTGAGTGAGGAATACAGTACGTAGGTAGAGGGATATAGAAAGGGAGAAATACAGTAGATAGGTAGGTAGGTAGAGGGATATAGAAAGGGAGAAATACAGTAGATAGGTAGGTAAGTAGAGGGATAGAGAGAGGGAGAAATACAGTAGGTAGGTAGATAGAATGAGGAATACAGTAGGTAGGTAGGTAGGTTGAGGGATAGAGAGAGGGAGAAATACAGTAGATAGGTAGGTAAGTAGAGGGATAGAGAGAGGGAGAAATACAGTAGGTAGGAAGGTAAGTAGAGGGATAGAGAGAGGGAGAAATACAGTAGGTAGGTAGATAGAATGAGGAATACAGTAGGTAGGTAGGTAGGTAGGTTGAGGGATAGAGAGAGGGAGAAATACAGTAGAAAGGTAGGTAGGTAGAGGGATAGAGAGAGGGAGAAATACAGTAGGTAGGTACGTAGGGAGAGGGAGAAATACAGTAGGTAGGTAGGTAGGTAGGTAGGTAGGTAGAGGGATAGAGGAAGAAATACTGTAGGTAGGTACTTAGGTAGGGGGATAGAGAGGGAGAGGGAGAAACACAGTAGGTAGGTAGGTAGGTAGGTAGGTAGGTAGGTAGGTAGGTAGGTAGAGGGATAGAGAGGGAGAAATACAGTAGGTAGGTAGGGGGATAGAGAGAGAGGGAGAAATACAATAGGTAGGTAGGTAGAGAGATAGAGTGAGGAATACAGTAGGTAGGTAGGTAGGGGGATAGAGAGGGAGAGGGAGAAATACAGTAGGTAGGTAGGTAGAGGGATTGAGTGAGTGAGGAATACAGTAGGTAGGTAGAGGGATATAGAAAGGGAGAAATACAGTAGATAGGTAGGTAGGTAGAGGGATATAGAAAGGGAGAAATACAGTAGATAGGTAGGTAAGTAGAGGGATAGAGAGAGGGAGAAATACAGTAGGTAGGTAGGTAAGTAGAGGGATAGAGAGAGGGAGAAATACAGTAGGTAGGTAGATAGAATGAGGAATACAGTAGGTAGGTAGGTAGGTAGGTTGAGGGATAGAGAGAGGGAGGAATACAGTAGGTAGGTACGTAGGGAGAGGGAGAGGGAGAAATACAGTAGGTAGGTAGGTAGGTAGGTAGGTAGGTAGGTAGGTAGGTAGGTAGAGGGATAGAGGAAGAAATACTGTAGGTAGGTAGGTAGGTAGGTAGGTAGGGGGATAGAGAGGGAGAGGGAGAAATACAGTAGGTAGGTAGGTAGGTAGGTAGGTAGGTAGGTAGGTAGGTAGGTAGGTAGGTAGGTAGGTAGAGGGATAGAGAGGGAGAAATACAGTAGGTAGGTAGGGGGATAGAGAGAGAGGGAGAAATACCATAGGTAGGTAGGTAGAGAGATAGAGTGAGGAATACAGTAGGTAGGTAGGTAGGGGGATAGAGAGGGAGAGGGAGAAATACAGTAGGTAGGTAGGTAGAGGGATTGAGTGAGTGAGGAATACAGTACGTAGGTAGAGGGATATAGAAAGGGAGAAATACAGTAGATAGGTAGGTAGGTAGAGGGATATAGAAAGGGAGAAATACAGTAGATAGGTAGGTAAGTAGAGGGATAGAGAGAGGGAGAAATACAGTAGGTAGGTAGATAGAATGAGGAATACAGTAGGTAGGTAGGTAGGTTGAGGGATAGAGAGAGGGAGAAATACAGTAGAAAGGTAGGTAGGTAGAGGGATAGAGAGAGGGAGAAATACAGTAGGTAGGTACGTAGGGAGAGGGAGAGGGAGAAATACAGTAGGTAGGTAGGTAGGTAGGTAGGTAGGTAGGTAGGTAGAGGGATAGAGGAAGAAATACTGTAGGTAGGTAGGTAGGTAGGAGGATAGAGAGGGAGAGGGAGAAATACAGTAGGTAGGTAGGTAGGTAGGTAGGTAGGTAGGTAGGTAGAGGGATAGAGAGAGGGAGAAATACAGTAGGTAGGTAGATAGAATGAGGAATACAGTAGGTAGGTAGGTAGGTTGAGGGATAGAGAGAGGGAGAAATACAGTAGGTAGGTAGGTAGAGGGATTGAGTGAGTGAGGAATACAGTACGTAGGTAGAGGGATATAGAAAGCGAGAAATACAGTAGATAGGTAGGTAGGTAGAGGGATATAGAAAGGGAGAAATACAGTAGATAGGTAGGTAAGTAGAGGGATAGAGAGAGGGAGAAATACAGTAGGTAGGTAGATAGAATGAGGAATACAGTAGGTAGGTAGGTAGGTTGAGGGATAGAGAGAGGGAGAAATACAGTAGAAAGGTAGGTAGGTAGAGGGATAGAGAGAGGGAGAAATACAGTAGGTAGGTACGTAGGGAGAGGGAGAGGGAGAAATACAGTAGGTAGGTAGGTAGGTAGGTAGGTAGGTAGGTAGGTAGGTAGGTAGGTAGGTAGAGGGATAGAGGAAGAAATACTGTAGGTAGGTAGGTAGGTAGGGGGATAGAGAGGGAGAGGGAGAAATACAGTAGGTAGGTAGGTAGGTAGGTAGGTAGGTAGGTAGGTAGGTAGGTAGGTAGGTAGGTAGGTAGGGGGATAGAGAGAGAGGGAGAAATACAATATGTAGGTAGGTAGAGAGATAGAGTGAGGAATACAGTAGGTAGGTAGGTAGGGGGATAGAGAGGGAGAGGGAGAAATACAGTAGGTAGGTAGGTAGAGGGATTGAGTGAGTGAGGAATACAGTAGGTAGGTAGAGGGATATAGAAAGGGAGAAATACAGTAGATAGGTAGGTAGGTAGAGGGATAGAGAGAGGGAGAAATACAGTAGGTAGGTAGATAGAATGAGGAATACAGTAGGTAGGTAGGTAGGTTGAGGGATAGAGAGAGGGAGAAATACAGTAGAAAGTTAGGTAGGGAGAGGGATAGAGAGAGGGAGAAATACAGTAGGTAGGTAGGGGGATAGAGAGAGAGGGAGAAATACAGTAGGTAGGTAGGTAGAGAGATAGAGTGAGGAATACGGTAGGTAGGTAGAGGGATAGGGAGAAAGAAGGAAAAATACAGTAGGTAGGTAGGTAGAGGGATAGAGAGGAAGAGGGAGAAATACAGTAGGTAGGTAGGTAGGTAGGTAGGTAGGTAGGTAGGTAGGTAGGTAGGTAGGTAGGTAGGTAGGTAGGTAGGTAGGTAGAGGGATAGAGGGAGAAATACAGTAGGTAGGTAGGGGGATAGAGGGAGAAATACAGTAGGTAGGTAGGTAGGTAGAGGGAGAAAGAGACTGAGGAATACAGTAGGTAGGTAGAGGGATATAGAAAGGGAGAAATACAGTAGATAGGTACGTAAGTAGAGGGATAGAGAGAGGGAGAAATACAGTAGGTAGGTAGATAGAATGAGGAATACAGTAGGTAGGTAGGTAGGTAGGTAGGTAGGTAGGTTGAGGGATAGAGAGAGGGAGAAATACAGTAGAAAGGTAGGTAGGTAGAGGGATAGAGAAAGGGAAAAATACAGTAGGTAGGTACGTAGGGAGAGGGAGAGGGAGAAATACAGTAGGTAGGTAGGTAGGTAGGTAGGTAGGTAGGTAGGTAGGTAGGTAGGTAGGTAGGTAGGTAGGTTGGTAGGTAGAGGGATAGAGGAAGAAATACTGTAGGTAGGTAGGTAGGTAGGTAGGTAGGTAGGTAGGTAGGTAGGTAGGTAGGTAGGTAGGTATGTAGGTAGGTAGGTAGGTAGGTAGGTAGATAGGTAGGGGGATAGAGAGGGAGAGGGAGAAATACAGTAGGTAGGTAGGTAGGTAGATAGGTAGGTAGGTAGGTAGGTAGGTAGGTAGGTAGGTAGGTAGGTAGGTAGGTAGGTAGGTAGAGGGATAGAGGGAGAAATACAGTAGGTAGGTAGGGGGATAGAGGGAGAAATACAGTAGGTAGGTAGGTAGGTAGAGGGATAGAGAGACTGAGGAATACAGTAGGTAGGTAGAGGGATATAGAAAGGGAGAAATACAGTAGATAGGTACGTAAGTAGAGGGATAGAGAGAGGGAGAAATACAGTAGGTAGGTAGATAGAATGAGGAATACAGTAGGTAGGTAGGTAGGTAGGTAGGTAGGTAGGTAGGTTGAGGGATAGAGAGAGGGAGAAATACAGTAGAAAGGTAGGTAGGTAGAGGGATAGAGAAAGGGAAAAATACAGTAGGTAGGTACGTAGGGAGAGGGAGAGGGAGAAATACAGTAGGTAGGTAGGTAGGTAGGTAGGTAGGTAGGTAGGTAGGTAGGTAGAGGGATAGAGGAAGAAATACTGTAGGTAGGTAGGTAGGTAGGTAGGTAGGTAGGTAGGTAGGTAGGTAGGTAGGTAGGTAGGGGGATAGAGAGGGAGAGGGAGAAATACAGTAGGTAGGTAGGTAGGTAGGTAGGTAGGTAGGTAGGTAGGTAGGTAGGTAGGTAGGTAGGTAGAGGGATAGAGAGGGAGAAATACAGTAGGTAGGTAGGGGGATAGAGAGAGAGGGAGAAATACAATAGGTAGGTAGGTAGAGAGATAGAGGGAGGAATACAGTAGGTAGGTAGGTAGGGGGATAGAGAGAGGGAGAAATACAGTAGGTAGGTAGATAGAATGAGGAATACAGTAGGTAGGTAGGTAGAGGGATAGAGAGGGAGAAATACAGTAGGTAGGTAGGGGGATAGAGAGAGAGGGAGAAATACAATAGGTAGGTAGGTAGAGAGATAGAGTGAGGAATACAGTAGGTAGGTAGGTAGGGGGATAGAGAGGGAGAGGGAGAAATACAGTAGGTAGGTAGGTAGAGGGATTGAGTGAGTGAGGAATACAGTAGGTAGGTAGAGGGATATAGAAAGGGAGAAATACAGTAGATAGGTAGGTAGGTAGAGGGATATAGAAAGGGAGAAATACAGTAGATAGGTAGGTAAGTAGAGGGATATAGAGAGGGAGAAATACAGTAGGTAGGTAGGTAAGTAGAGGGATAGAGAGAGGGAGAAATACAGTAGAAAGGTAGGTAGGTAGAGGGATAGAGAGAGAGAGAAATACAGTAGGTAGGTACGTAGGGAGAGGGAGAAATACAGTAGGTAGGTAGGTAGGTAGGTAGGTAGAGGGATAGAGGAAGAAATACTGTAGGTAGGTAGGTAGGTAGGGGGATAGAGAGGGAGAGGGAGAAATACAGTAGGTAGGTAGGTAGGTAGGTAGGTAGGTAGGTAGGTATGTAGGTAGGTAGGTAGGTAGGTAGGTAGGTAGGTAGGTAGGTAGAGGGATAGAGAGGGAGAAATACAGTAGGTAGGTAGGGGGATAGAGAGAGAGGGAGAAATACAATAGGTAGGTAGGTAGAGAGATAGAGTGAGGAATACAGTAGGTAGGTAGGTAGGGGGATAGAGAGGGAGAGGGAGAAATACAGTAGGTAGGTAGGTAGAGGGATTGAGTGAGTGAGGAATACAGTAGGTAGGTAGAGGGATATAGAAAGGGAGAAATACAGTAGATAGGTAGGTAGGTAGAGGGATATAGAAAGGGAGAAATACAGTAGATAGGTAGGTAAGTAGAGGGATAGAGAGAAGGAGAAATACAGTAGGTAGGTAGGTAAGTAGAGGGATAGAGAGAGAGAGAAATACAGTAGGTAGGTAGATAGAATGAGGAATACAGTAGGTAGGTAGGTAGGTAGGTTGAGGGATAGAGAGAGGGAGAAATACAGTAGAAAGGTAGGTAGGTAGAGGGATAGAGAGAGGGAGAAATACAGTAGGTAGGTTCGTAGGGAGAGGGAGAGGGAGAAATACAGTAGGTAGGTAGGTAGGTAGGTAGGTAGGTAGGTAGGTAGGTAGGTAGGTAGGTAGGTAGGTAGGTAGGTAGAGGGATAGAGGAAGAAATATTGTAGGTAGGTAGGTAGGTAGGTAGGTAGGTAGGTAGGGGGATAGAGAGGGAGAGGGAGAAATACAGTAGGTAGGTAGGTAGGTAGGTAGGTAGGTAGGTAGGTAGGTAGGTAGAGGGATAGAGAGGGAGAAATACAGTAGGTAGGTAGGGGGATAGAGAGAGAGGGAGAAATACAATAGGTAGGTAGGTAGAGAGATAGAGTGAGGAATACAGTAGGTATGTAGGTAGGGGGATAGAGAGGGAGATGGAGAAATACAGTAGGTAGGTAGGTAGAGGGATTGAGTGAGTGAGGAATTCAGTAGGTAGGTAGAGGGATATAGAAAGGGAGAAATACAGTAGATAGATAGGTAGGTAGAGGGATAGAGAGAGGGAGAAATACAGTAGGTAGGTAGATAGAATGAGGAATACAGTAGGTAGGTAGGTAGAGGGATAGAGAGGGAGAAATACAGTAGGTAGGTAGGGGGATAGAGAGAGAGGGAGAAATACAATAGGTAGGTAGGTAGAGAGATAGAGTGAGGAATACAGTAGGTAGGTAGGTAGGGGGATAGAGAGGGAGAGGGAGAAATACAGTAGGTAGGTAGGTAGAGGGATTGAGTGAGTGAGGAATACAGTACGTAGGTAGAGGGATATAGAAAGGGAGAAATACAGTAGATAGGTAGGTAGGTAGAGGGATAGAGAAAGGGAAAAATACAGTAGGTAGGTACGTAGGGAGAGGGAGAGGGAGAAATACAGTAGGTAGGTAGGTAGGTAGGTAGGTAGGTAGGTAGGTAGGTAGGTAGGTAGGTAGGTAGGTAGGTAGGTAGGTTGGTAGGTAGAGGGATAGAGGAAGAAATACTGTAGGTAGGTAGGTAGGTAGGTAGGTAGGTAGGTAGGTAGGTAGGTAGGTAGGTAGGTAGGTAGGTAGGGGGATAGAGAGGGAGAGGGAGAAATACTGTAGGTAGGTAGGTAGGTAGGTAGGTAGGTAGGTAGGTAGGTAGGTAGGTAGGTAGGTAGGTAGGTAGAGGGATAGAGGGAGAAATACAGTAGGTAGGTAGGGGGATAGAGGGAGAAATACAGTAGGTAGGTAGGTAGGTAGAGGGATAGAGAGACTGAGGAATACAGTAGGTAGGTAGAGGGATATAGAAAGGGAGAAATACAGTAGATAGGTACGTAAGTAGAGGGATAGAGAGAGGGAGAAATACAGTAGGTAGGTAGATAGAATGAGGAATACAGTAGGTAGGTAGGTAGGTAGGTAGGTAGGTTGAGGGATAGAGAGAGGGAGAAATACAGTAGAAAGGTAGGTAGGTAGAGGGATAGAGAAAGGGAAAAATACAGTAGGTAGGTACGTAGGGAGAGGGAGAGGGAGAAATACAGTAGGTAGGTAGGTAGGTAGGTAGGTAGGTAGGTAGGTAGGTAGGTAGGTAGGTAGGTAGGTAGGTAGGTAGGTAGGTAGAGGGATAGAGGAAGAAATACTGTAGGTAGGTAGGTAGGTAGGTAGGTAGGTAGGTAGGTAGGTAGGTAGGTAGGGGGATAGAGAGGGAGAGGGAGAAATACAGTAGGTAGGTAGGTAGGTAGGTAGGTAGGTAGGTAGGTAGGTAGGTAGAGGGATAGAGAGGGAGAAATACAGTAGGTAGGTAGGGGGATAGAGAGAGAGGGAGAAATACAATAGGTAGGTAGGTAGAGAGATAGAGTGAGGAATACAGTAGGTAGGTAGGTAGGGGGATAGAGAGAGGGAGAAATACAGTAGGTAGGTAGATAGAATGAGGAATACAGTAGGTAGGTAGGTAGAGGGATAGAGAGGGAGAAATACAGTAGGTAGGTAGGGGGATAGAGAGAGAGGGAGAAATACAATAGGTAGGTAGGTAGAGAGATAGAGTGAGGAATACAGTAGGTAGGTAGGTAGGGGGATAGAGAGGGAGAGGGAGAAATACAGTAGGTAGGTAGGTAGAGGGATTGAGTGAGTGAGGAATACAGTAGGTAGGTAGAGGGATATAGAAAGGGAGAAATACAGTAGATAGGTAGGTAGGTAGAGGGATATAGAAAGGGAGAAATACAGTAGATAGGTAGGTAAGTAGAGGGATATAGAGAGGGAGAAATACAGTAGGTAGGTAGGTAAGTAGAGGGATAGAGAGAGGGAGAAATACAGTAGGTAGGTAGATAGAATGAGGAATACAGTAGGTAGGTAGGTAGGTAGGTTGAGGGATAGAGAGAGGGAGAAATACAGTAGAAAGGTAGGTAGGTAGAGGGATAGAGAGAGAGAGAAATACAGTAGGTAGGTACGTAGGGAGAGGGAGAAATACAGTAGGTAGGTAGGTAGGTAGGTAGGTAGGTAGGTAGGTAGAGGGATAGAGGAAGAAATACTGTAGGTAGGTAGGTAGGTAGGTAGGGGGATAGAGAGGGAGAGGGAGAAATACAGTAGGTAGGTAGGTAGGTAGGTAGGTAGGTAGGTAGGTAGGTATGTAGGTAGGTAGGTAGGTAGGTAGGTAAGTAGGTAGGTAGGTAGAGGGATAGAGAGGGAGAAATACAGTAGGTAGGTAGGTAGGGGGATAGAGAGGGAGAGGGAGAAATACAGTAGGTAGGTAGGTAGAGGGATAGAGAGGGAGAGGGAGAAATACAGTAGGTAGGTAGGTAGAGGGATTGAGTGAGTGAGGAATACAGTAGGTAGGTAGAGGGATAGAGAGGGAGAAATACAGTAGGTAGGTAGGTAGGGGGATAGAGAGGGAGAGGGAGAAATACAGTAGGTAGGTAGGTAGGGGGATAGAGAGGGAGAGGGAGAAATACAGTAGGTAGGTAGGTAGAGGGATTGAGTGAGTGAGGAATACAGTAGGTAGGTAGAGGGATATAGAAAGGGAGAAATACAGTAGATAGGTAGGTAGGTAGAGGGATATAGAAAGGGAGAAATACAGTACATAGGTAGGTAAGTAGAGGGATAGAGAGAGGGAGAAATACAGTAGGTAGGTAGGTAAGTAGAGGGATAGAGAGAGAGAGAAATACAGTAGGTAGGTAGATAGAATGAGGAATACAGTAGGTAGGTAGGTAGGTAGGTTGAGGGATAGAGAGAGGGAGAAATACAGTAGAAAGGTAGGTAGGTAGAGGGATAGAGAGAGGGAGAAATACAGTAGGTAGGTTCGTAGGGAGAGGGAGAGGGAGAAATACAGTAGGTAGGTAGGTAGGTAGGTAGGTAGGTAGGTAGGTAGGTAGGTAGGTAGGTAGAGGGATAGAGGAAGAAATATTGTAGGTAGGTAGGTAGGTAGGTAGGTAGGTAGGTAGGTAGGTAGGTAGGTAGGTAGGTAGGTAGGTAGGGGAATAGAGAGGGAGAGGGAGAAATACAGTAGGTAGGTAGGTAGGTAGGTAGGTAGGTAGGTAGGTAGGTAGGTAGAGGGATAGAGAGGGAGAAATACAGTAGGTAGGTAGGGGGATAGAGAGAGAGGGAGAAATACAATAGGTAGGTAGGTAGAGAGATAGAGTGAGGAATACAGTAGGTAGGTAGGTAGGGGGATAGAGAGGGAGAGGGAGAAATACAGTAGGTAGGTAGGTAGAGGGATTGAGTGAGTGAGGAATACAGTACGTAGGTAGAGGGATATAGAAAGGGAGAAATACAGTAGATAGATAGGTAGGTAGAGGGATAGAGAGAGGGAGAAATACAGTAGGTAGGTAGATAGAATGAGGAATACAGTAGGTAGGTAGGTAGAGGGATAGAGAGGGAGAAATACAGTAGGTAGGTAGGGGGATAGAGAGAGAGGGAGAAATACCATAGGTAGGTAGGTAGAGAGATAGAGTGAGGAATACAGTAGGTAGGTAGGTAGGGGGATAGAGAGGGAGAGGGAGAATTACAGTAGGTAGGTAGGTAGAGGGATTGAGTGAGTGAGGAATACAGTACGTAGGTAGAGGGATATAGAAAGGGAGAAATACAGTAGATAGGTAGGTAGGTAGAGGGATATAGAAAGGGAGAAATACAGTAGATAGGTAGGTAAGTAGAGGGATAGAGAGAGGGAGAAATACAGTAGGTAGGTAGATAGAATGAGGAATACAGTAGGTAGGTAGGTAGGTAGGTAGGTAGGTTGAGGGATAGAGAGAGGGAGAAATACAGTAGAAAGGTAGGTAGGTAGAGGGATAGAGAAAGGGAAAAATACAGTAGGTAGGTACGTAGGGAGAGGGAGAGGGAGAAATACAGTAGGTAGGTAGGTAGGTAGGTAGGTAGGTAGGTAGGTAGGTAGGTAGGTAGGTAGGTAGGTAGGTAGGTAGAGGGATAGAGGAAGAAATACTGTAGGTAGGTAGGTAGGTAGGTAGGTAGGTAGGTAGGTAGGTAGGTAGGTAGGGGGATAGAGAGGGAGAAATACAGTAGGTAGGTAGGTAGGTAGGTAGGTAGGTAGGTAGGTAGGTAGGTAGAGGGATAGAGAGGGAGAAATACAATAGGTAGGTAGGTAGAGAGATAGAGTGAGGAATACAGTAGGTAGGTAGGTAGGGGGATAGAGAGGGAGAAATACAGAAGGTAGGTAGGTAGAGGGATTGAGAGAGTGAGGAATACAGTAGGTAGGTAGAGGGATATAGAAAGGGAGAAATACAGTAGATAGATAGGTAGGTAGAGGGATAGAGAGAGGGAGAAATACAGTAGGTAGGTAGATAGAATGAGGAATACAGTAGGTAGGTAGGTAGAGGGATAGAGAGGGAGAAATACAGTAGGTAGGTAGGGGGATAGAGAGGGAGAGGGAGAAATACAGTAGGTAGGTAGGTAGAGGGATTGAGTGAGTGAGGAATACAGTACGTAGGTAGAGGGATATAGAAAGGGAGAAATACAGTAGATAGGTAGGTAGGTAGAGGGATATAGAAAGGGAGAAATACAGTAGATAGGTAGGTAAGTAGAGGGATAGAGAGAGGGAGAAATACAGTAGGTAGGTAGATAGAATGAGGAATACAGTAGGTAGGTAGGTAGGTAGGTAGGTAGGTAGGTTGAGGGATAGAGAGAGGGAGAAATACAGTAGAAAGGTAGGTAGGTAGAGGGATAGAGAAAGGGAAAAATACAGTAGGTAGGTACGTAGGGAGAGGGAGAGGGAGAAATACAGTAGGTAGGTAGGTAGGTAGGTAGGTAGGTAGGTAGGTAGAGGGATAGAGGAAGAAATACTGTAGGTAGGTAGGTAGGTAGGTAGGTAGGTAGGTAGGTAGGTAGGTAGGTAGGTAGGGGGATAGAGAGGGAGAAATACAGTAGGTAGGTAGGTAGGTAGGTAGGTAGGTAGGTAGGTAGGTAGGTAGGTAGAGGCATAGAGAGGGAGAAATACAATAGGTAGGTAGGTAGAGAGATAGAGTGAGGAATACAGTAGGTAGGTAGGTAGGGGGATAGAGAGGGAGAAATACAGAAGATAGGTAGGTAGAGGGATTGAGTGAGTGAGGAATACAGTAGGTAGGTAGAGGGATATAGAAAGGGAGAAATACAGTAGATAGATAGGTAGGTAGAGGGATAGAGAGAGGGAGAAATACAGTAGGTAGGTAGATAGAATGAGGAATACAGTAGGTAGGTAGGTAGAGGGATAGAGAGGGAGAAATACAGTAGGTAGGTAGGGGGATAGAGAGAGAGGGAGAAATACAATAGGTAGGTAGGTAGAGAGATAGAGTGAGGAATACAGTAGGTAGGTAGGTAGGGGGATAGAGAGGGAGAGGGAGAAATACAGTAGGTAGGTAGGTAGAGGGATTGAGTGAGTGAGGAATACAGTAGGTAGGTAGTGGGATATAGAAAGGGAGAATTACAGTAGATAGGTAGGTAGCTAGAGGGATATAGAAAGGGAGAAATACAGTAGATAGGTAGGTAAGTAGAGGGATAGAGAGAGGGAGAAATACAGTAGGTAGCTAGGTAAGTAGAGGGATAGAGAGAGGGAGAAATACAGTAGGTAGGTAGATAGAATGAGGAATACAGTAGGTAGGTAGGTAGGTAGGTTGAGGGATAGAGAGAGGGAGAAATACAGTAGAAAGGTAGGTAGGTAGAGGGATAGAGAGAGGGAGAAATACAGTAGGTAGGTACGTAGGGAGAGGGAGAGGGAGAAATACAGTAGGTAGGTAGGTAGGTAGGTAGGTAGGTAGGTAGGTAGGTAGGTAGGTAGGTAGGTAGGTAGGTAGAGGGATAGAGGAAGAAATACTGTAGGTAGGTAGGTAGGTAGGGGGATAGAGAGGGAGAGGGAGAAATACAGTAGGTAGGTAGGTAGGTAGGTAGGTAGGTAGGTAGGTAGGTAGAGGGATAGAGAGGGAGAAATACAGTAGGTAGGTAGGGGGATAGAGAGAGAGGGAGAAATACAATAGGTAGGTAGGTAGAGAGATAGAGTGAGGAATACAGTAGGTAGGTAGGTAGGGGGATAGAGAGGGAGAGGGAGAAATACAGTAGGTAGGTAGGTAGAGGGATTGAGTGAGTGAGGAATACAGTAGGTAGGTAGAGGGATATAGAAAGGGAGAAATACAGTAGATAGGTAGGTAGGTAGAGGGATATAGAAAGGGAGAAATACAGTAGATAGGTAGGTAAGTAGAGGGATAGAGAGAGGGAGAAATACAGTAGGTAGGTAGGTAAGTAGAAGGATAGAGAGAGGAAGAAATACAGTAGGTAGGTACGTAGGGAGAGGGAGAGGGAGAAATACAGTAGGTAGGTAGGTAGGTAGGTAGGTAGGTAGGTAGGTAGGTAGGGGGATAGAGAGGGAGAGGGAGAAATACAGTAGGTAGGTAGGTAGGTAGGTAGGTAGGTAGGTAGGTAGATAGGTAGGTAGGTAGAGGGATAGAGAGGGAGAAATACAGTAGGTAGGTAGGGGGATAGAGAGAGAGGGAGAAATACAATAGGTAGGTAGGTAGAGAGATAGAGTGAGGAATACAGTAGGTAGGTAGGTAGGGGGATAGAGAGGGAGAAATACAGAAGGTAGGTAGCTAGAGGGATTGAGTGAGTGAGGAATACAGTAGGTAGGTAGAGGGATATAGAAAGGGAGAAATACAGTAGATAGATAGGTAGGTAGAGGGATAGAGAGAGGGAGAAATACAGTAGGTAGGTAGATAGAATGAGGAATACAGTAGGTAGGTAGGTAGAGGGATAGAGAGGGAGAAATACAGTAGGTAGGTAGGGGGATAGAGAGAGAGGGAGAAATACAATAGGTAGGTAGGTAGAGAGATAGAGTGAGGAATACAGTAGGTAGGTAGGTAGGGGGATAGAGAGGGAGAGGGAGAAATACAGTAGGTAGGTAGGTAGAGGGATTGAGTGAGTGAGGAATACAGTAGGTAGGTAGAGGGATATAGAAAGGGAGAAATACAGTAGATAGGTAGGTAGGTAGAGGGATATAGAAAGGGAGAAATACAGTAGATAGGTAGGTAAGTAGAGGGATAGAGAGAGGGAGAAATACAGTAGGTAGGTAGGTAAGTAGAGGGACAGAGAGAGGGAGAAATACAGTAGGTAGGTAGATAGAATGAGGTAGGTAGGTAGGTAGGTAGGTAGGTAGGTAGGTAGGTAGAGGGATAGAGGAAGAAATACTGTAGGTAGGTAGGTATGTAGGGGGATAGAGAGGGAGAGGGAGAAATACAGTAGGTAGGTAGGTAGGTAGGTAGGTAGGTAGGTAGGTAGAGGGATAGAGAGGGAGAAATACAGTAGGTAGGTAGGGGGATAGAGAGAGAGGGAGAAATACAATAAGTAGGTAGGTAGAGAGATAGAGTGAGGAATACAGTAGGTAGGTAGGTAGGGGGATAGAGAGGGAGAGGGAGAAATACAGTAGGTAGGTAGGTAGAGGGATTGAGTGAGTGAGGAATACAGTAGGTAGGTAGAGGGATATAGAAAGGGAGAAATACAGTAGATAGGTAGGTAGGTAGAGGGATATAGAAAGGGAGAAATACAGTAGATAGGTAGGTAAGTAGAGGGATAGAGAGAGGGAGAAATACAGTAGGTAGGTAGGTAAGTAGAGGGATAGAGAGAGGGAGAAATACAGTAGGTAGGTACGTAGGGAGAGGGAGAGGGAGAAATACAGTAGGTAGGTAGGTAGGTAGGTAGGTAGGTAGGTAGGTAGGTAGGTAGGTAGGTAGAGGGATAATGGGAGAAATACAGTAGGTAGGTAGGGGGATAGAGGGAGAAATACAGTAGGTAGGTAGGTAGGTAGAGGGATAGAGAGACTGAGGAATACAGTAGGTAGGTAGAGGGATATAGAAAGGGAGAAATACAGTAGATAGGTACGTAAGTAGAGGGATAGAGAGAGGGAGAAATACAGTAGGTAGGTAGATAGAATGAGGAATACAGTAGGTAGGTAGGTAGGTAGGTAGGTAGGTTGAGGGATAGAGAGAGGGAGAAATTCAGTAGAAAGGTAGGTAGGTAGAGGGATAGAGAAAGGGAAAAATACAGTAGGTAGGTACGTAGGGAGAGGGAGAGGGAGAAATACAGTAGGTAGGTAGGTAGGTAGGTAGGTAGGTAGGTAGGTAGGTAGGTAGGTAGGTAGGTAGGGGGATAGAGAGGGAGAGGGAGAAATACAGTAGGTAGGTAGGTAGGTAGGTAGGTAGGTAGGTAGGTAGGTAGGTAGGTAGAGGGATAGAGAGGGAGAAATACAGTAGGTAGGTAGGGGGATAGAGAGAGAGGGAGAAATACAATAGGTAGGTAGGTAGAGAGATAGAGTGAGGAATACAGTAGGTAGGTAGGTAGGGGGATAGAGAGGGAGAAATACAGAAGGTAGGTAGGTAGAGGGATTGAGTGAGTGAGGAATACAGTAGGTAGGTAGAGGGATATAGAAAGGGAGAAATACAGTAGATAGATAGGTAGGTAGAGGGATAGAGAGAGGGAGAAATACAGTAGGTAGGTAGATAGAATGAGGAATACAGTAGGTAGGTAGGTAGAGGGATAGAGAGGGAGAAATACAGTAGGTAGGTAGGGGGATAGAGAGAGAGGGAGAAATACAATAGGTAGGTAGGTAGAGAGATAGAGTGAGGAATACAGTAGGTAGGTAGGTAGGGGGATAGAGAGGGAGAGGGAGAAATACAGTAGGTAGGTAGGTAGAGGGATTGAGTGAGTGAGGAATACAGTAGGTAGGTAGAGGGATATAGAAAGGGAGAAATACAGTAGATAGGTAGGTAAGTAGAGGGATAGAGAGAGGTAGAAATACAGTAGGTAGGTAGGTAAGTAGAGGGATAGAGAGAGGGAGAAATACAGTAGGTAGGTAGATAGAATGAGGTAGGTAGGTAGGTAGGTAGGTAGGTAGGTAGGTAGGTAGAGGGATAGAGGAAGAAATACTGTAGGTAGGTAGGTAGGTAGGGGGATAGAGAGGGAGAGGGAGAAATACAGTAGGTAGGTAGGTAGAGGGATTGAGTGAGTGAGGAATACAGTAGGTAGGTAGAGGGATATAGAAAGGGAGAAATACAGTAGATAGGTAGGTAGGTAGAGGGATATAGAAAGGGAGAAATACAGTAGATAGGTAGGTAAGTAGAGGGATAGAGAGAGGGAGAAATACAGTAGGTAGGTAGGTAAGTAGAGGGATAGAGAGAGGGAGAAATACAGTAGGTAGGTACGTAGGGAGAGGGAGAGGGAGAAATACAGTAGGTAGGTAGGTAGGTAGGTAGGTAGGTAGGTAGGTAGGTAGGTAGGTAGAGGGATAATGGGAGAAATACAGTAGGTAGGTAGGGGGATAGAGGGAGAAATACAGTAGGTAGGTAGGTAGGTAGAGGGATAGAGAGACTGAGGAATACAGTAGGTAGGTAGAGGGATATAGAAAGGGAGAAATACAGTAGATAGGTACGTAAGTAGAGGGATAGAGAGAGGGAGAAATACAGTAGGTAGGTAGATAGAATGAGGAATACAGTAGGTAGGTAGGTAGGTAGGTAGGTAGGTTGAGGGATAGAGAGAGGGAGAAATTCAGTAGAAAGGTAGGTAGGTAGAGGGATAGAGAAAGGGAAAAATACAGTAGGTAGGTACGTAGGGAGAGGGAGAGGGAGAAATACAGTAGGTAGGTAGGTAGGTAGGTAGGTAGGTAGGTAGGTAGGTAGGTAGGTAGGGGGATAGAGAGGGAGAGGGAGAAATACAGTAGGTAGGTAGGTAGGTAGGTAGGTAGGTAGGTAGGTAGGTAGGTAGGTAGAGGGATAGAGAGGGAGAAATACAGTAGGTAGGTAGGGGGATAGAGAGAGAGGGAGAAATACAATAGGTAGGTAGGTAGAGAGATAGAGTGAGGAATACAGTAGGTAGGTAGGTAGGGGGATAGAGAGGGAGAAATACAGAAGGTAGGTAGGTAGAGGGATTGAGTGAGTGAGGAATACAGTAGGTAGGTAGAGGGATATAGAAAGGGAGAAATACAGTAGATAGATAGGTAGGTAGAGGGATAGAGAGAGGGAGAAATACAGTAGGTAGGTAGATAGAATGAGGAATACAGTAGGTAGGTAGGTAGAGGGATAGAGAGGGAGAAATACAGTAGGTAGGTAGGGGGATAGAGAGAGAGGGAGAAATACAATAGGTAGGTAGGTAGAGAGATAGAGTGAGGAATACAGTAGGTAGGTAGGTAGGGGGATAGAGAGGGAGAGGGAGAAATACAGTAGGTAGGTAGGTAGAGGGATTGAGTGAGTGAGGAATACAGTAGGTAGGTAGAGGGATATAGAAAGGGAGAAATACAGTAGATAGGTAGGTAAGTAGAGGGATAGAGAGAGGTAGAAATACAGTAGGTAGGTAGGTAAGTAGAGGGATAGAGAGAGGGAGAAATACAGTAGGTAGGTAGATAGAATGAGGTAGGTAGGTAGGTAGGTAGGTAGGTAGGTAGGTAGGTAGGTAGAGGGATAGAGGAAGAAATACTGTAGGTAGGTAGGTAGGTAGGGGGATAGAGAGGGAGAGGGAGAAATACAGTAGGTAGGTAGGTAGGTAGGTAGGTAGGTAGGTAGGTAGGTAGGTAGGTAGACGGATAGGGAGGGAGAAATACAGTAGGTAGGTAGGGGGATAGAGAGAGAGGGAGAAATACAATAGGTAGGTAGGTAGAGAGATAGAGTGAGGAATACAGTAGGTAGGTAGGTAGGGGGATAGAGAGGGAGAGAGAGAAATACAGTAGGTAGGTAGGTAGAGGGATTGAGTGAGTGAGGAATACAGTAGGTAGGTAGAGGGATATAGAAAGGGAGAAATACAGTAGATAGGTAGGTAAGTAGAGGGATAGAGAGAGGGAGAAATACAGTAGGTAGGTAGATAGAATGAGGAATACAGTAGGTAGGTAGGTAGGTAGGTTGAGGGATAGAGAGAGGGAGAAATACAGTAGAAAGGTAGGTAGGTAGAGGGATAGAGAGAGGGAGAAATACAGTAGGTAGGTACGTAGGGAGAGGGAGAGGGAGAAATACAATAGGTAGGTAGGTAGGTAGGTAGGTAGGTAGGTAGGTAGGTAGGTAGGTAGGTAGGTAGGTAGGTAGAGGGATAGAGGAAGAAATACTGTAGGTAGGTAGGTAGGTAGGGGGATAGAGAGGGAGAGGGAGAAATACAGTAGGTAGGTAGGTAGGTAGGTAGGTAGGTAGGTAGGTAGGTAGGTAGAGGGATAGAGAGGGAGAAATACAGTAGGTAGGTAGGGGGATAGAGGGAGAGGGAGAAATACAATAGGTAGGTAGGTAGAGAGATAGAGTGAGGAATACAGTAGGTAGGTAGATAGAATGAGGAATACAGTAGGTAGGTAGGTAGAGGGATAGAGAGGGAGAAATACAGTAGGTAGGTAGGGGGATAGAGAGAGAGGGAGAAATACAATAGGTAGGTAGGTAGAGACATAGAGTGACGAATACAGTAGGTAGGTAGGTAGGGGGATAGGGAGGGAGAGGGAGAAATACAGTAGGTAGGTAGGTAGAGGGATTGAGTGAGTGAGGAATACAGTAGGTAGGTAGAGGGATATAGAAAGGGAGAAATACAGTAGATAGGTAGGTAGGTAGAGGGATATAGAAAGGGAGAAATACAGTAGATAGGTAGGTAAGTAGAGGGATAGAGAGAGGGAGAAATACAGTAGGTAGGTAGATAGAATGAGGAATACAGTAGGTAGGTAGGTAGGTAGGTAGGTAGGTTGAGGGATAGAGAGAGGGAGAAATACAGTAGAAAGGTAGGTAGGTAGAGGGATAGAGAGAGGGAGAAATACAGTAGGTAGGTACGTAGGGAGAGGGAGAGGGAGAAATACAATAGGTAGGTAGGTAGGTAGGTAGGTAGGTAGGTAGGTAGGTAGGTAGGTAGGTAGGTAGGTAGAGGGATAGAGGAAGAAATACTGTAGGTAGGTAGGTAGGTAGGTAGGGGGATAGAGAGGGAGAGGGAGAAATACAGTAGGTAGGTAGGTAGGTAGGTAGGTAGGTAGGTAGGTAGGTAGGTAGGTAGAGGGATAGAGAGGGAGGAATACAGTAGGTAGGTAGGTAGGTAGGTAGGTTGAGGGATAGAGAGAGGGAGAAATACAGTAGAAAGGTAGGTAGGTAGAGGGATAGAGAGAGGGAGAAATACAGTAGGTAGGTACGTAGGGAGAGGGAGAGGGAGAAATACAATAGGTAGGTAGGTAGGTAGGTAGGTAGGTAGGTAGGTAGGTAGGTAGGTAGAGGGATAGAGGAAGAAATACTGTAGGTAGGTAGGTAGGTAGGGGGATAGAGAGGGAGAGGGAGAAATACAGTAGGTAGGTAGGTAGGTAGGTAGGTAGGTAGGTAGGTAGGTAGGTAGGTAGGTAGGTAGGTAGGTAGGTAGGTAGGTAGAGGGATAGAGAGGGAGAAATACAGTAGGTAGGTAGGGGGATAGAGGGAGAGGGAGAAATACAATAGGTAGGTAGGTAGAGAGATAGAGTGAGGAATACAGTAGGTAGGTAGATAGAATGAGGAATACAGTAGGTAGGTAGGTAGAGGGATAGAGAGGGAGAAATACAGTAGGTAGGTAGGGGGATAGAGAGAGAGGGAGAAATACAATAGGTAGGTAGGTAGAGACATAGAGTGACGAATACAGTAGGTAGGTAGGTAGGGGGATAGGGAGGGAGAGGGAGAAATACAGTAGGTAGGTAGGTAGAGGGATTGAGTGAGTGAGGAATACAGTAGGTAGGTAGAGGGATATAGAAAGGGAGAAATACAGTAGATAGGTAGGTAGGTAGAGGGATATAGAAAGGGAGAAATACAGTAGATAGGTAGGTAAGTAGAGGGATAGAGAGAGGGAGAAATACAGTAGGTAGGTAGATAGAATGAGGAATACAGTAGGTAAGTAGGTAGGTAGGTAGGTAGGTTGAGGGATAGAGAGAGGGAGAAATACAGTAGAAAGGTAGGTAGGTAGAGGGATAGAGAGAGGGAGAAATACAGTAGGTAGGTACGTAGGGAGAGGGAGAGGGAGAAATACAATAGGTAGGTAGGTAGGTAGGTAGGTAGGTAGGTAGGTAGGTAGGTAGGTAGAGGGATAGAGGAAGAAATACTGTAGGTAGGTAGGTAGGTAGGTAGGGGGATAGAGAGGGAGAGGGAGAAATACAGTAGGTAGGTAGGTAGGTAGGTAGGTAGGTAGGTAGGTAGGTAGGTAGGTAGGTAGGTAGAGGGATAGAGAGGGAGAAATACAGTAGGTAGGTAGGGGGATAGAGGGAGAGGGAGAAATACAATAGGTAGGTAGGTAGAGAGATAGAGTGAGGAATACAGTAGGTAGGTAGATAGGGGGATAGAGAGGGAGAGGGAGAAATACAGTAGGTAGGTAGGTAGAGGGATTGAGTGAGTGAGGAATACAGTAGGTAGGTAGAGGGATATAGAAAGGGAGAAATACAGTAGATAGGTAGGTAGGTAGAGGGATATAGAAAGGGAGAAATACAGTAGATAGGTAGGTAAGTAGAGGGATAGAGAGAGGGAGAAATACAGTAGGTAGGTAGATAGAATTAGGAATACAGTAGGTAGGTAGGTAGGTAGGTAGAGGGATAGAGAGAGGGAGAAATACAGTAGAAAGTTAGGTAGGGAGAGGGATAGAGAGAGGGAGAAATACAGTAGGTAGGTAGGGGGATAGAGAGAGAGGGAGAAATACAATAGGTAGGTAGGTAGAGAGATAGAGTGAGGAATACAGTAGGTAGGTAGGTAGGGGGATAGAGAGGGAGAGAGAGAAATACAGTAGGTAGGTAGGTAGAGGGATTGAGTGAGTGAGGAATACAGTAGGTAGGTAGAGGGATATAGAAAGGGAGAAATACAGTAGATAGGTAGGTAAGTAGAGGGATAGAGAGAGGGAGAAATACAGTAGGTAGGTAGATAGAATGAGGAATACAGTAGGTAGGTAGGTAGGTAGGTAGGTAGGTAGGTTGAGGGATAGAGAGAGGGAGAAATACAGTAGAAAGGTAGGTAGGTAGAGGGATAGAGAGAGGGAGAAATACAGTAGGTAGGTACGTAGGGAGAGGGAGAGGGAGAAATACAATAGGTAGATAGGTAGGTCGGTAGGTAGGTAGGTAGGTAGAGGGATAGAGGAAGAAATACTGTAGGTAGGTAGGTAGGTAGGGGGATAGAGAGGGAGAGGGAAAAATACAGTAGGTAGGTAGGTAGGTAGGTAGGTAGAGGGATAGAGAGGGAGAAATACAGTAGGTAGGTAGGGGGATAGAGGGAGAGGGAGAAATACAATAGGTAGGTAGATAGAATGAGGAATACAGTAGGTAGGTAGGTAGAGGGATAGAGAGGGAGAAATACAGTAGGTAGGTAGGTAGAGGGATAGAGGGAGAAATACATTAGGTAGTTAGGTAGGTAGAGACATAGAGTGAGGAATACAGTAGGTAGGTAGGTAGGGGGATAGAGAGGGAGAGGGAGAAATACAGTAGGTAGGTAGGTAGAGGGATTGAGTGAGTGAGGAATACAGTAGGTAGGTAGAGGGATATAGAAAGGGAGAAATACAGTAGATAGGTAGGTAGGTAGAGGGATATAGAAAGGGAGAAATACAGTAGATAGGTAGGTAAGTAGAGGGATAGAGAGAGGGAGAAATACAGTAGGTAGGTAGATAGAATGAGGAATACAGTAGGTAGGTAGGTAGGTAGGTAGGTTGAGGGATAGAGAGAGGGAGAAATACAGTAGAAAGGTAGGTAGGTAGAGGGATAGAGAGAGGAAGAAATACAGTAGGTAGGTACGTAGGGAGAGGGAGAGGGAGAAATACAATAGGTAGGTAGGTAGGTAGGTAGGTAGGTAGGTAGGTAGGTAGGTAGAGGGATAGAGGAAGAAATACTGTAGGTAGGTAGGTAGGTAGGTAGGGGGATAGAGAGGGAGAGGGAGAAATACAGTAGGTAGGTAGGTAGGTAGGTAGGTAGGTAGGTAGGTAGGTAGGTAGGTAGAGGGATAGAGAGGGAGAAATACAGTAGGTAGGTAGGGGGATAGAGGGAGAGGGAGAAATACAATAGGTAGGTAGGTAGAGAGATAGAGTGAGGAATACAGTAGGTAGGTAGATAGGGGGATAGAGAGGGAGAGGGAGAAATACAGTAGGTAGGTAGGTAGAGGGATTGAGTGAGTGAGGAATACAGTAGGTAGGTAGAGGGATATAGAAAGGGAGAAATACAGTAGATAGGTAGGTAGGTAGAGGGATAGAGAGAGGGAGAAATACAGTAGGTAGGTAGATAGAATGAGGAATACAGTAGGTAGGTAGGTAGGTTGAGGGATAGAGAGAGGGAGAAATACAGTAGGTAGGTAGGGGGATTGAGAGAGAGGCAGAAATACAGTAGGTAGGTAGGTAGAGAGATAGAGTGAGGAATACGGTAGGTAGGTAGAGGGATAGGGAGAAAGAAGGAAAAATACAGTAGGTAGGTAGGTAGAGGGATAGAGAGGAAGAGGGAGAAATACAGTAGGTAGGTAGGTAGAGGGATAGAGAGACTGAGGAATACAGTAGGTAGGTAGAGGGATATAGAAAGGGAGAAATACAGTAGATAGGTACGTAAGTAGAGGGCTAGAGAGAGGGAGAAATACAGTAGGTAGGTAGATAGAATGAGGAATACAGTAGGTAGGTAGGTAGGTAGGTTGAGGGATAGAGAGAGGGAGAAATACAGTAGAAAGTTAGGTAGGTAGAGGGATAGAGAGAGGGAGAAATACAGTAGGTAGGTACGTAGGGAGAGGGAGAGGGAGAAATACATTAGGTAGGTAGATAGAATGAGGAATACAGTAGGTAGGTAGGTAGGTAGGTAGGTAGGTAGGTAGAGGGATAGAGGGAGAAATACAGTAGGTAGGTAGGTAGGGGGATAGAGAGGGAGAGGGAGAAATACAGTAGGTAGGTAGGTAGATAGAAGGATAGAGATGGAGAAATGCAGTCAGTAGGTAGGGGGATAGAGGGACAAATAGAGTAGGTAGGTAGGTAGAGAAATAGAGTGAGGAATACATTAGGTAGGTAGGTAGGTAGGTAGGTAGGTAGGTAGGTAGGTAGATAGGTAGGTAGGTAGGTAGGTAGAGGGATAGAGAGAAAGAGAAATACAGTAGGTAGGTAGATAGAATGAGGAATACAGTAGGTAGGTAGGTAGAGGGATAGAGAGGGAGAAATACAGTAGGTAGGTAGGGGGATAGAGAGAGGGAGAAATACAGTAGAAAGGTAGGTAAGTAGAGGGATAGAGAGAGGGTGAAATACAGTAGGTAGGTACTTAGGGAGTGGGAGAGGGAGAAATACGGTAGGTAGGTAGGTAGGTAGGTAGGTAGGTAGGTAGGTAGGTAGGTAGAGGGATAGAGAGGAAGAGGGAGAAATACAGTAGGTAGGTAGGTAGGTAGGTAGGTAGGTAGGTAGGTAGGTAGGTAGGTAGGTAGGTAGGTAGGTAGAGGGATAGAGGGAGAAATACAGTAGGTAGGTAGGGGGATAGAGGGAGAAATACAGTAGGTAGGTAGGTAGAGAGATAGAGTGAGGAATACAGTAGGTAGGTAGGTAGGGGGATAGAGAGGGAGAGGGAGAAATACAGTAGGTAGGTAGGTAGAGGGATTGAGTGAGTGAGGAATACAGTAGGTAGGTAGAGGGATATAGAAAGGGAGAAATACAGTAGATAGATAGGTAGGTAGAGGGATAGAGAGAGGGAGAAATACAGTAGGTAGGTAGATAGAATGAGGAATACAGTAGGTAGGTAGGTAGAGGGATAGAGAGGGAGAAATACAGTAGGTAGGTAGGGGGATAGAGAGAGAGGGAGAAATACAATATGTAGGTAGGTAGAGACATAGAGTGAGGAATACAGTAGGTAGGTAGGTAGGGGGATAGAGAGGGAGAGGGAGAAATACAGTAGGTAGGTAGGTAGAGGGATTGAGTGAGTGAGGAATACAGTAGGTAGGTAGAGGGATATAGAAAGGGAGAAATACAGTAGATAGGTAGGTAAGTAGAGGGATAGAGAGAGGGAGAAATACAGTAGGTAGGTAGATAGAATGAGGAATACAGTAGGTAGGTAGGTAGGTAGGTTGAGGGATAGAGAGAGGGAGAAATACAGTAGAAAGGTAGGTAGGTAGAGGGATAGAGAGAGGGAGAAATACAGTAGGTAGGTACGTAGGGAGAGGGAGAGGGAGAAATACAATAGGTAGGTAGGTAGGTAGGTAGGTAGGTAGGTAGGTAGGTAGGTAGGTAGGTAGGTAGGTAGGTAGAGGGATAGAGGAAGAAATACTGTAGGTAGGTGTCAGGCCTGCTTCTTCGTTGACTTAGGAAAGACCACGCTTAGACATTATTTTGAAATGAATAAGGCTCCTTTTACTAAGTAACAAAAGTGTACAGACCAAGTAAAGCTGAGAATGAATAGTTTAGGCGCGAACAGAAAGTATTAAGCTTAAGCCCATCCCAATCCCCAAACCCCCCCCTTTGCACTGTCCAATATGCTTCCATCTCCAACATCAGGTGGGCAGGTCTTCACCATCCTGGAATGCAGGTCCGTTAACCAAGAGATAACACGAACCATCAACATTGTCCACCAGCAGAACACACTCATCCCAACGCCCCCCACCCTCCCCGTTTCCATGGCAGCGAAGCAGGAACTAGCGAGACTGACATCCGGACCTCCTCCAGGAACAGCGGGAAATCCGGGGCAGCAATCGGAACACGATAGGCTACACCTGAAAGACAAGGAAGGACAGACAAACAACAGATAGGAGAAGGAAAAAAAAAAATCAAGGTTTGTGTGGATATTTGGCATAAAACTGGCGTACCAGTTTAGGAGCTTTGAGATGCTCTTTATCCACCCATTCGTTGTGAGAAGGGGGAAAATCTTTCCACATGACCAGGAACTGAGTCTTATTCCTGCGGATTCTGGAGTCCAAAATATCGCGGACCTCATAATGCTGGTGACCATCCACCATGGTAGGCGCAGGTGTATCAGGCAACTGTTTGCGGAGATGGGAGGTACGAGCAGGTTTCAGCAAGTGAACATGGAATACAGGGTATAGTCGCCGGTAGGTCTTTGGGAGATCCAAACGGACCGACACAGAGCTGATAATCTTGGTTATTTTGAAAGGACCAACAAATTTGGGACCCAACTTCTTGCATTTCTGGGGGCTATCTAAATTTTTGGTAGATACATAAACTTGATCGCCAACTTTGTAGGAGGGAGGGACTGCCCGTTTCCTGTCAGCGTATAATTTGTGCGAATCATGGGCATCGTTCAAAGTTTTCCGGAGAACTGGCCAAACAGAAGACAGTCTAGAGGTCCATTCAGTTAATGAGGGAACTGTCGGCGAGTCATGAGGCAGTTCGGGGATGGGTACAAAGTCCTGCCCGTAGATGATTTTAAAGGGGGTCATATTTGTACTGGAGTGAACAGAGTTATTATATGCCACTTCGGCATGTATGAGAAGATCAGCCCAATCATCCTGTTGAAAATTAATAAAGCAACGTAAGTACTGTTCCAGAACGGAATTAACCCTTTCACAAGATCCATTCGTCTGAGGGTGGTAGGCGGAGCTTAAGCTCTGGGCGGAGCCAATCAGTCTCAAAAATTCTTTCCAAAAAAGGGAAGTAAACTGGGTCCCCCTATCGGAGATGATGCGTTGCGGGACGCCATGAAAACGATAGATATGAGAAACGAATAGTCGAGCCAGAGATTTGGAAGAAGGAATTCTAGCACAGGGGACAAAATGAACTTGCCTGTTCATTATAACCAACCATAAACACTGATAACTCCTGAAAAATTTGCGTGTAAGCCTGAACAGACATGCCCCCCTGCTGTAAGGTTTTTAGTTTCATCTTTGCTTTCCTTTCAACACGGGGGTCTTCAAAACGCCTTCTAAGAGCATTCATGAAACGATCGAAATCGCGCAGCGCAGGTGAGCGGCAATTATGCAATGAAACCAGCCACTTAGAAGCTTGATCTTCTAAGGTCATAGAAACAATTCTGATTTTGATTTCATCGTCCAAGTCAGCTGCGTAAAACTGCATGAAATTATCGACGTGAATTAGAAAAAACGCCAGTTTGTCGGCACTTCCGTCGTATTTTACACCCAAAGGAGGCAGTTTTGCAAGTCGGCGGGGGTTAATGGGATTAGCTCCTCTTCCGGCCTGAGGGGGGGGGGAGGGTGTTGAACTCCTGCTTTGCCTGGCAGAAGCTGCCTCTCTCCGCAATTCCCTGCCGGCCAGAGGAGGGGGGGATGGGCTTGAAGCCCTGCTTCGCCTGGCAGGAGCTGCCTGTGAACTTTTTGGCTGTTTGCGTTCCGCCTCCCTCCCCCAGATTTTTTCCAGGGCCATTCTTTTCTCATCTGCCTGGCGGAGTAAATCCTGAGCCATTTCTTTTAATTCCCTTTCTTCTCTTAAGAGCTCCGGAATGACCTTCTTTGGGGAAAGTCGACGCCTGGAGACGTTTACCCCACTCATTCCTACCCCTTCGGACCAACGTTTTGGTTTGACTGATTCTTCAGCTGGCAGATTTAGATCTAGGCCAGCCAAGCAGTCCATCACTGACCTGGTCTCTTCAGATTGAACAGGAGGATGCGATGCTTCAGCTCCCAAAATTGGTTCAGGCAGGACCTCCACCAACGGAGGCTCCTCTTGTGAAGGTTCCGACATCAGGTCAGGGTTTTTTGTGATTCTCAGCTTAATGTCAGGCCTGCTTCTTCGTTGACTTAGGAAAGACCACGCTTAGACATTATTTTGAAATGAATAAGGCTCCTTTTACTAAGTAACAAAAGTGTACAGACCAAGTAAAGCTGAGAATGAATAGTTTAGGCGCGAACAGAAAGTATTAAGCTTAAGCCCATCCCAATCCCCAAACCCCCCCCTTTGCACTGTCCAATATGCTTCCATCTCCAACATCAGGTGGGCAGGTCTTCACCATCCTGGAATGCAGGTCCGTTAACCAAGAGATAACACGAACCATCAACATTGTCCACCAGCAGAACACACTCATCCCAACGCCCCCCACCCTCCCCGTTTCCATGGCAGCGAAGCAGGAACTAGCGAGACTGACAGTAGGTAGGTAGGTAGGGGGATAGAGAGGGAGAGGGAGAAATACAGTAGGTAGGTAGGTAGGTAGGTAGGTAGGTAGGTAGGTAGGTAGGTAGACTGATAGAGAGGGAGAAATACAGTAGGTAGGTAGAGGGATAGAGGGAGAGGGAGAAATACAATAGGTAGGTAGGTAGAGAGATAGAGTGAGGAATACAGTAGGTAGAGATAGAGGGAGAGGGAGAAATACAGTAGGTAGGTAGGTAGGTAGGTAGGTAGGTAGGTAGGTAGGTAGAGGGATAGAGGGAGAAATAGAGTAGGTAGGTAGGTAGGTAGGTAAATAAATAGAGTGAGGAATACAGTAGGTAGGTAGGTAGGTAGGTAGGTAGAGGGATAGAGGGAGAAATACAGGAGGTAGGTAGGTAGAGGGATAGAGGGATAGAGGGAGAAATTCAGTATGTAGGTAGGTAGGGGGATAGAGAGCGAGAGGGAGAAATACAGTAGGTAGGTATGTAGGTAGGTAGAGGGATAGAGGGAGAAATACAGTAGGTACAGTAGGTGGAAAAAACGCAAGCTCAGGGGGTTTTTAAATAAATTTTTAATTAGGCTTTTAAGGGGTTCTGGGGTGGGGGAGGGGTCTAAAAAAAGATATAGACAGATGGAGACGGAAGCAATGATCAATAGTAAGGGCCAGGATAGCAGTCGACGGCGGGAAGCGGAAGGCGAAAGGAAGGGGGATACCCGAGTCGTTCCTCAGGAGGGCTTACCAATTCAGAGGGTCGTGGGGAGGGGCAGGACCGAGGGGAGACAATTCTCATCCTCCCGGTTGGTGGCACGCAGCCGTTGGTTACAAACGGTCGGGTGCCACAACCCCCGCAGGCTAGGTGGCCAGGGAATACAGAGCCAGGGTCTGCGGCTGATGTTCTGCAACGCCAGGTCCGTTGTCAACAAAGCCCCCCTCATTAGTGACCTTGTGTCAGAGGGGGAGCCGGACCTGGTAGGAATTGCGGAGACCTGGTTGGGCCCCGAGGGAGGTCATCCCCTCGTTGAAATGTGCCCACCAGGCTACCGCGCATTTCATCAGCCGCGGGCCCTAGGCAGGGGTGGCGGGGTAGCGGTCATTATTAAGGAAGGCCTGGAGCCGAGAGAGACCATTGTGCCTCAGACCTCCGGCTGTGAGTCCCTCTGCATGAAGTGGGGCCTAGGGAGGCAGTTGGGCTTGCTGGTTGTATACCTGGCTCCCCGCTATGTAGCAGCAGCCCTGCCCGAGCTCCTCGAGGTGATCGCTACGGTGGCAGTGGAGACCCCCAGACTTATAGTCATGGGGGACTTTAATCTGCCATCGTTGGGCGAATCATCCGTGGTAGCTCGGGAGTTCATGGCTTCCATGACGGCCATGGACCTGACCCAAGTAATTCAAGGCCCCACCCATGAGGGTGGACATACGCCGGACCTCATCTTTGTCTCGGGCCAATGGAAGAGTGATCTGGGTACAGGGGATATAGTCATCACACCCTTGTCATGGTCAGACCACTCACTTCTCCGACTCGACTTTCCGACCGCTGCTCCCCTCCGCGGGGAGGCGGAACCAGAGTTACCAATCTGGTACCGCCCCAGGCGCTTGATGGACCCGGA
This sequence comes from Rhabdophis nuchalis, assembly GCA_039707465.1. Taxonomy (NCBI): domain Eukaryota; kingdom Metazoa; phylum Chordata; class Lepidosauria; order Squamata; family Natricidae; genus Rhabdophis; species Rhabdophis nuchalis. The sequence continues at coordinate 332,471 of JBDLLF010000041.1, read as the reverse complement.
CGGGTTCCAGACAGCGCTTGGGCCATTTCCTGTATCCCTGACCCGCGCCCCGATGGAGGACCTCACGGCCGCATGGAATAATGCGGCCGTGGGAGCCTTAGATCGGGTCGCGCCCTTGCGGCCTCTCTCGCGGCGGCGAACCACCCTGGCTCCTTGGTTTACTGAGGGGCTGCGGGTGATGAAACGCCGCAAGAGATGCCTAGAGAGAAGGTGGAGGGCTAGCCGCTCTGAATCTGACCGGACACAGGTAAGAGCCCATTTACGGACTTACATTGTGGCGCTGAGGGTGGCCAAACGTCATCATTGTGCTACCCTCATAGCATCCGCAGAAAACCGCCCTGCCGCCCTGTTTAGGGTGACCCGTTCTCTCCTTCATCAGAGGGAGCGGGAAGCCCCGCTACAGGGTAGAGCAGAGGAATTTGTGATTTTTCTGCAGGAGAAAACCGCCCAGATACAGAGTGAGCTAGCCCCCATTCATGGCCCAGTGGGATGCCACGAGAGAGATCTTGTTTGGGAGGAGTTTGACCCCGTTACTTCCGAGGATATGGACAGGCTACGTGGGCGACTGCGAGCCACCACATGTTCATTGGACCCGTGCCCCTCCTGGCTTGTACTGGCATCCTGGGAGGTGACACGAGGCTGGCTCCAAGAGGTTATCAACGCATCCTTGAGTGAGGGTTCCTTGCCTGCCTCCCTAAAAGAGGCTATGGTGAGGCCCCTCCTCAAGAAGCCCTCTTTGGACCCAGCTCTTTTGAACAACTATCGTCCAGTCTCCAACCTTCCCTTCTTGGCGAAGGTTGTTGAGAGTGTGGTGGCACAACAGTTTCCCCGTCACCTGGAGGAAGTTGACTATCTAGATCCGCGCCAGTCCGGCTTTCGGCCCGGGCATAGCACCGAGACGGCATTGGTCGCGTTGGTAGATGATCTCTGGAGGGCCAGAGATGGGGGATGTTCCTCCATCCTGGTCCTATTAGACCTCTCGGCGGCTTTCGATACCATCGACCATGGTATCCTATTGCATCGGCTGGGGGGGTTGGGGGTGGGAGGCACCGTTTTGCGGTGGTTCTCCTCCTACCTCTCTGGCCGATCGCAATTTGTGCGGGCAGGAGAGCAGAGGTCGACCCCGAGACCCCTCACATGCGGGGTGCCTCAGGGGTCGGTCCTCTCGCCTCTCCTGTTTAATGCATACATGAAGCCGCTGGGTGAGATCATCCGTGGTTTTGGGGTAGAGTACCACCTGTACGCTGATGACACCCAGCTGTACATATCTACCCCAGACCACCCCAACGATGCCGTAGCGGTGATGTGCCAGTGCCTGGAAGCCGTGCGGATCTGGATGGGAAGTAACGGACTTAGGCTCAACCCGACCAAGACCGAGTGGCTGTGGTTTCCGGCTGCCCGATTCAACCAGCTTTCTCCAACGCTGGCCATAGGGGGCGAACATCTTGCCCCTGTGGATGGGGCGCGCAATTTGGGTGTCCTCCTGGATACCCGGCTGTCTATGGAAGAGCAAGTGACAGCCGTGGCCAGGAGGGCGTTTTACCAGGTTCGCCTGGTTCGCCAATTGCGCCCCCTATTGGATCGGGACGCCCTTCGCACAGTCACCCATGCCCTCGTGACATCCCGACTGGACTATTGCAACTCTCTCTACATGGGGCTCCCCTTGAGGTGCACCCGGAGGCTTCAGTTAGTTCAGAATGCGGCCGCGCGAGCAATTATGGGCACCTCTAGGTTTGCCCATGTAACACCGCTCCTGCGCGAGCTGCACTGGCTACCTGTCGTCTTCCGGGTGCGCTTCAAGGTGTTAGTTATCATCTTCAAAGCGCTCCATGGCTCGGGACCTAGCTATCTGCGAGATCGGATCCTGCCCCACACATCCTCATGACCGATTCGCTCCCACAGAGAGGGGCTTCTCCGGGTGCCGTCCACTAGACTTTGTCAGCGGGCGACGCCCAGGGGAAGGGCGCTCTCTGTGGCGGGCCCGGCCCTCTGGAACGACCTTCCCCCTGATATTAGAACGACCACCGACCTCCGCTCCTTCCGGGTAAAATTGAAGACCCATCTCTTTCGACTGGCCGGCCTTGAATAGTTCTCTCTGTCTTTTAATTACAAATTTTAATGGGTTTTAATTATATATTTTTAGCATAGGTAGATTTATTTAATTTTATTTTAAGTAATGTTTGTATTTTGTATATTGTTTTTAATTATGCCTGTGCACCGCCCCGGGTCCCTGTGGGGAGAGGGTGCGGTTAATAAATCTTAATTTGAATTTAATTTGAATTTGAGGTAGGTAGGTAGAGGGATAGAGAGGGAGACGAAGAAACACAGTAGATAAGTAGGTAGGTAGGTAGAGGGATAGAGAGGAAGACATACAGTAGCTAGGTAGGTAGGTAGGTAGGTAGGTAGGTAGGTAGGTAGGTAGGTAGGTAGGTAGACAGAGTGAGGAATAGAGTAGCTAGATAGGTAGGGGG